>CM062291.1:333589118-333719042 GCA_031216915.1 Pictodentalium vernedei | reverse complement strand
AGATCTGAAAAAGAAAGAAGGTTTTATATTTACAATGGAATTACAAAAGTGACGTCAAATCATGACTGTGGTTCAAACTTGAATTTTAAAAACTATAGGCTTTTACGTGATCAAAACAGAACAGAAATAACTGTGTAACAGAGAGTTATCCCCTCGCAAAAGACAATGAGTCAACGCTCATTCTGATTTTGTTCATTTCATGCACATCGCATATTTTGTGTTTATAATAACTGCACTAGGTTACATTCTGTCTCGGCACCTCAAACGAATGCATTAGTATTATGCCGTTTCGTTTCTCCGTAATAAACTCAACATCTTCGTCCAGGGTATAGAAGGCGTTGCTCCTTTTAGACATTTAAAATGGGGGGGGGGGGGGGGGGGGGGGGGGGGATCGTGGCCATGAAAATTCGTAAGGGAGCGGCTTTCCACCTTCGATCTCTCTTACAACTATTATGATTTCGATTCTAATCAGAAAGAGATGCTCACCCGTGCGCATAGCGTATGTATTTTCCTGAGTGTATAACACTTCTTTCAAAACCGTATTTGCAAACTATTTGGACGAATTTACTATTGGACATGGACATTTGAAAAAAGTGTTCTCATCCGAAACGTCATACAAAAGATTTCACTCAAAATTCAATAAATTCTACAACTAGGATACTTCAATAATCTATGTATCCCGTGTTTGAGGGAAGAAAGACAAAACCACATGCATTGTAGATAACCCGATATTCAAGCTTCGGTGCCACGGGCTATTTTGCAGCCCCGAGTGGAACTGGTATGAACGTTTGCTCTCGTCGGTGAATCGAAGTAGGAAGCAGGAGAGTTGAAAGGTGCACAGAATACATTTCCAGTAGTTTGTTACTCAACAGCAGACCTTTTGTTTAATGGCAGAAAGGATCTGTTGAAAGTCTAAGATAGGTCCTACCAGTCCAGTCTGGTGTTATCGCCATCTTCGATTTTAACCGATACGATCCGAATAAATCAATTATAGTCAAATCCTAGGTTGTTCACTACCGTGTATGTGTATATATGTTTTCACACGCGAGAACGTTACCACATATTCGAAGAAATGAGACCAGGGACCAATACTAAAAATCTTTTACAACTGTATTTTTCTGAATTGTATTTTCCACAAGTGAATATAAGTGACGGAAATGAATCATTAGAATTTTTTAAAGATATGGCAATTTGCAAATTGCCACATCTTTGAAAATATTAATGGTTCATTTCAATTAGTTATTTCCATAAAGAGAAAATACAATTCTGTAAAATACAATTGTAAAAGTTTTATAGTATTGGCCCCTGGTCAGATCAGAATGCCAATTTGTTTTTTCCTCTGGACGCGCGGGAGTTAGGGGTTGTATTGTGTTTTTGGAGACGGACCAAAGGTCGAAGTCATAGAACTATCAATTTCAAGCCGTGTAGCTTAAATTTATTCTCTTCTCCAAAGTAAAAAGAACTGGATGGCGGTGGAATATTCAATGAAGTGAAGTAAAAGGGAAATTGAGGGATGGCAACATTCGGCACGAAGAGGTAACGATAATTAGGGGTATAGTTTCTAAAAGGATGTGAGGTACCATATGTTTTTACCCGAGTGCAGGGAGAACAGACAGGAGAATTTTTTTTCAGGGTGGGGGGGGGGGGGGAAGGTGGGAAGATCGTTACTTGCAGGAGAGATGACGACATTGTTGTATTAAATATGTTGTTTTACGGCTGTACGGCCAGACCCTCATTTTTATTACATGGCGTTAAAAGGCAAATAATGGATTGCGGTAAACGGAGGGGGCACATTTCTTCACCACGTGAGAAACAAGAGATGTATTACAGATAAGTGTAACACGTTCAAAAAGTCATTACATGAAATGTTCATTTTACCTTTATTGTCTTTGCTGGAACGCCTATAGCAGACGACATCTCTTCCAGAGCATTGGCGTCAGGATATTTATTTTTCTGAAACACATCGGATAGCATCTGTAATTGTTCTGGGGTGTAGCTAGTGCGAATGGACTTCCTATTTGTAGATTTATCATCAGCAGTTTCTCTTTGTGGTACTTTAGTAGTTGCTCGGCTACCAGGGAACGATTCTGGACTTGACAATGGTGAGTTTTCGGCTGAAGAGGAAAGCTGAAGGTGTGATCTGCTGGTCTTCTGAGATTCCCATCGCCTATATCGAGAAAATCTGAAAATAATATAACCGGCAAATTATTAGAAGATTATTACAAAACGTCATATGCTGGTTGTCAATCCTACGACCGAATCTAGAAGGACTCTATTGTGTGAAAGGTGGTAATTGTTAAAATGTTAATAGTTTGAAACAATTTAGTTTAGCTCTGTTTATTTAAAGAAACAAGCACATATGATATAAACTTATACAAGTTCGTTATGTGGATCTGCAGTGATCTAAAAGCTTATAAATGACTGCTTCCACAAACCAAACATTAATGTGTGATATTGTTTAAACACTAAGACACTGATTAACAGCTTAGCAGACATAAAAAGCCCTCTTCCCCCACCCCTGTCCCATTCCCTACCCCCAAAATTAGTTTGTGCGTCTTCAGAAGAAGAATGACCTTTTTAATGGGTAACTTCTTACTTACGGAGTTATGTCTGGAAAAATAATATTTCCAATAACCAACCGTAGTGTAATGCGAAAATAGTACCACTTCGTCTAAATAAAACTGGGGAAGGTCGAGTTAACAAATTATATATATATATATGTGAATTTAATATTTATTCCATTCTACCAACACACTGTTTGCAAGTAAAACGTAAAACAGTGATGCAGCCTTAACGTTTAGCCCGCTGAGTATTTCAAGATATTTTTCATCTAATCTAGTCATGGCTGCTCTGAAGCAATGGATTTTTTCACCAATCATCTTATGAGTTAAATGTACATGAATTTTTCACCAAATCTGGGTACATTTAACTCTAAAGATCGTTAGTGATACTTTATAGAGAGAAAATTGGATTTAAATATGCTCAAATAATATTTATTTCAGTGGAATGCAAAATTCTGTCCTGAGCATGAATATCCGATAGAAGCATGTACGATGTTAACCCTCTACCTAGGCAATGGGAAAACCCGACCAGGGTTGTTTACAAAAATCCTCATTAATATTTTATTATTATTTTAATTTTTTTGTCTCTGTCTCTGAGTCATAAATCTGAATGCCTCATTGGAACAATCTTGTTCCAATGAGTTTGAAGCTATGTTTTTGAGGCCAAAATGAAAATGTTTCGTTGTTTTTTTATTTTTTGTAAGTGTAGTCTCTTATGTGTGTTGCGTAAAAGGTTAAACAATTCATCAGGTAACTTGTATTGAAATCCAGACTTATTTCAAGAGATTATTCCACGTCCCACACAGGATGTCTGTGATATTTTGTTAAAAAATACTATTTCATAATATATATTGATAACGATAAAATGATTTGAAAATTATTAAGAATATGCACAAAGATATATATATTTAATTTTTCTTACCATGCTCACCATTAAAGCTCTGCACATAATCCAAGGATATTTTGCTGTCGAAAAACTCTGGAGTTCTTTTATCGAAATTCATTGTCCTTTTGATGTGAATCTTTCCCGTATTGTGGTAAAATTATGTATAGAGAAATGTCTTGATTAAACAAGATGCTAAATCATTTTATACATTGACAAGATGACACAGCCTCTACGAGTTAATCATTTCAGGGTGTCAACAGTGAAGTAGTTTGCAGGTTTCCAATGCGTTCTGATGAGATGTTTTGACAAACATAAATCATTTAAGTTTTGATACGCCGTAGAGGACAGTGTCTGGCAGTATTATGTTTTTGGAAGTCAAAGAATACACAACTGAGCTTGCATTTGTCATATTACTGCTAGTACAATCACAACAAACAATGACTGTTTTCACACAGTGACGTACATGAAAGTGTGTCGGATTGAAAAGAATCAGTGTCTCCAAACTGATCAGCTATTTGTGTTTATTCTGTATGAAATAGTCGGATCGACAAGACTTTACAGCGGTACGTGTACTTCTTGGGTGGTACCTTTAACAACCTCTTGTTTCGCCTTTTTCACTTTCTTCAAGCCTCTAAACTTCCAAGGTGGAACACATTCTAATAACCTTATTGAAGTGTTCTTGCATTTTCAAACTGTACTGAATTCAAAACAAGTGATTATTCTGAAATAGTCTTTATTTCTTTTGAACGGTAAGTTTGATGGCAAAACGTTATTCTATATTCTACAACCAACACCCCCCTCTCTCTAGCCCCCCCCCCCCTCTCTCTCTCTCTCTCTCTCTCTCTCGCTACATTATACTTTAAGTTATCGTATTCATTCAAGCGAGGGGTAAATGTCATGACAGACAAAAATTTGATATTTGTTTGAACATCAGTGTTGACCTGCTTCTAAAAGGATGAGAACAATTTTGTTCGGTCTGTGGATAAGACGACTTATAAGCTTCCAGCTTTCAATTAAATGCCACGCATTGTACAAATTTTGGCGAGAATTGCACCAGGGAGAAAGGGAATGCATGTGTCCTCGTTAATGTTTTTAGCCCTGTTATTTTAGTTTCACGATATAGAGTTCCACAGACAATCCCTGAGGCAAACGCGTGTTAGTCACCCATTTGGGAGCGCGGTGGCTCAGTGGTAGACTGTTGGACTTCTATGCCAGAGGTGCTGAGTTCGATCCCCGTCCGGGACGACCCGCATTGTGTCCTTGGGCAAGCCACTTTATCCCGGTTGCCAACATGGAGGCACGATGATGCCGTGAACTAAGGCATACTGCACGTCGATGGTGCACATGTCTTCAACCGCTGTAACCCTGCTTGAGCGGAGCTTGAACAGAGTTAGCATGTCGAGGAGCTGCTGGCAGTTGCTCGTCGATGCTCGGTGGTTCTCTCCGGGTACTCCGGCTTCCTCCACCCGTAAACCTGTCACGGTCACGGTTGGCCATCGTGCATAAGTATGCGACCTTAAAAACCAATAAATAAATAAATAGTCACCCATTTTCATCAGGTAATTTACCAGGTGAATTCCAGTACCTAACGTTTATGACGTAAGTGCACAAAGTAAGCAATCAATCGCAAAAATGTCTAATATTTTCAAATGGGATGAGGATTGTTGTAATTTTCTGAACCATCCTTGAATCACTGCATGACACCTGGGTGAGCCTGTATTGTTCCGGAAGAGAAACATACGAAAACATTATTTTCAATTTGAGGAAACTTAACTCTTTCGATCACCGGAGAGAAAAAATGCCATAACTTTTCCCAGCATATTTCATATTTTTGTTTTCAAAATTATTCTCTTTACCCATAAATACTGCACATTTGGGTATGGCATGTATGATGTGTCAACACATTGAAAACATTTAATCCTTCCCTCACACTATTAGAATGGACCAAGTCTGGCAAGTGAGCGACACAAATCTCGAAGTGTTCCAGAAAGTTATTTACGGCAAGAAAAAATACCAGAATTATTAATGTATACTTTTATCTGGTCCGAGAATTTCTTTTTTTATAAACCAAGATGATTCGAAACTGCAAATATGGTTGCCAGTATGGCATTCAGTGGGAAGTATATCATGTACACCAAGATACTCCGCTTACTAATCTTAATCATTGACCTCTCGCGACGACTTGATTCACCCGACCAGTAACATGAATTTGGTTGGTATGGTAGCCAAGGCAACTGGCCATCTTGTGACGTCATCACCATGACTTGACGGAGATACGTGGTATCGCGGAATATGGCTAGTGTTGTTTGGGTGGCATGTGTCAAGTCGTCCATTTGTTTACTGGTGTCGTCCAATTTGGTTTCTATGCAGGCATGTAGTTTATATGGAGCCCAAAGACCTACGGCAATGAAGGGTCTTGTTTGGATGAACTATTCGACTGAACGGAAGTAATCTAATTACCGGAATGGCGCGATAAATAATAAATATTACAAAGGACATCCGGAACCAAATAACCCGAAAACTGCATGAAACTACCCACATGGATCATAAAAACAAAATTATCTGACACCGATACACATTTTCGACTGACATGACAATCTACTGTCACCACTAGTAACACACCCTACCTATTCTTGGTAATGTCTGGGTACTCCTAGCAATGTATCACACCGGTCCACCCTTTGACTTAGACTAAAGTTCAGTCAGCTTTTGTCATTCATTTTAACCCGTATAAGAATTATTACACGCCTATTACTTTTCTTTCAGTTGCATATTTATAAATTCGTATCGAACAGGTGTTCCATAGGATTTCCGTTTACGGACTATATTTCCAACTGACGTCATGCATCCAGAACTAAACTCCGCCAATTTTCGTAATCGGCCAATCGAAACGTCGCATTCTGATCCAGGTCTGTTCGGAAGCTGCTATGACACGCGATGAAACGAATGTTAATTGGAAAATGTTTTGGTTCAAATCCACCAAAATTATCGCAATAAGACGTATTCTATAAATGGGGAGTGATTTTATAGCAGTCAAGTTTTGACTGTGAAGTGAATATGTCTCAGCTAACGGCAGCTAAGTTCTTAAAAACAGGAGCAAATAACCTATTTAGACAAAATTTTCTCTTTACATATGGATCTGTCACACGTATTTGCCAATCACATCTGAATTTTGTTTTTGTTTTTATATCATCCCGACGTCATAAATGTCGAGGCGGTGTAACCAACACAGAACGCCACCATGTGTGAATGCGTTCGCTAGTACGGCACACCATCGCGGAAGGGTAGTGCTATTCCCAGTTTAAGTATTTGGAGTTATGACCACGATCGTAAGATAGCAGGGTAGGGACACCACAACACAGTCATCTACTCTGTCTATTTAAGTAGACCTGCACAGCACAAGGGGCCCGGAAAAGCACCCCTGCATGTTTAAGTGATGGTAAATATTGATTGGGTGGACAACCACCACCACGAGCCGGCGGCAACCCACCCATAGCGGACCACCCACAAACCGCGTAACCAACAATAAGATCATGTCTGTACACGTCACGAGTGTAGTATCAAGATTAGCCAGGTCCATATTCACAGTAGAGGATTTAAACCCCAGGTATTGATTACCCATTTCTATTATTCATATTTGGTATTGCTCGACTTCCCGGTATTCTCTCGCGCGGTGTGCTTACAATAACATTTTATCACGGCTATCGGGATGGCGCACCGTATAACGTTAGCAAAGGTTCCCGTTAAATTTGATTAGCAATGTGTTGGTTTGTAGAAAAGGTGGGGCCCGGGCATAAAATTCACAAATAAATAGTTTCATGTTCTAAGAATGATTAAAAAGAACTGACCAGCACTACATGACATTAAGAAAGATTTGTAGAGAAAAATCAATTAAATCTATGAGTTTCTTCGAAACATCTCCAAAACTGAAGGCTTCAAAACAGGTTTAAAGACTTATTTGTTTAAGATTGCTTTTGATTGTTACCCACGCTTTCTTCATTGTCTTTTTCTCTTTTTTGAAATGCAAGCGCTTTAGAGCAGATTTGTATTTGAATTAAGCGCACTATAAGTAAATTATTATTATTATTATTATTATTGAAATATTTGTGAATACAGTGAAAGATCTCCATGTTACTTTCGACATTATACAAATTAATCCCATAAAGCAAGGTGTTAGCCTCAATGTTATAAGGAATTCGGTCCACGGTATTTTTTTGTTATATCAGAATACAAAGGGCGGTTGAAAAGGTAATGATGGGTTGTTTCAAGTTTACCACAGCCACAGAGAGGTGAACTTGTGAGGAAGTTATTGAATAGATAATCATTAAGATTACTACAGCCAAGACGTAATCTACAGTGGAATATTTGACATTTTCTTGTTTTTTGATCGTACAACCACTTGGGAGTGAGAAACTTATCCTTATTCAAGATGTATTTGAAGTTAGTCAGCGAGTTATTTTCTCTGACGTCCAAAGGTAAGCCATTCCACAACGTTGTTGTGGGAAGTAAGAAGGAATTCTTGTGTAAACTTGTACCACTTTAAGGGACTTGTAGGTCTGCACAGTTTCGAGTCCATAGTTATGAGCCACTGAGGCTGGAGGAGGTACTAAAGACGACAGATATAGAGGCCATGAAATGAGTGTGTTTCTCATATGAAATTTATGAAACGAGTTTAAGACTTTTCCGTTTGGGCGAGCCTCTGGCGAGCCCAAACGGAAAATTCAGACGAGTTTCATAAATATTATATGAGAAAAACACTCATTTCATATTCTATTTATCATATGACACACACACGCACAAATCAGTTACTTAGTATGACTTTTTAACCGATCACCTAACTTGAGTTGCAGACGGCACTTGGAAAAAAACATCCTCGTTAAACTAAAAATTTTCATTTTTTGCTTCCAAAACATAGGTTATGACCCCTCATTAGAACGAGCTCGTCGAGCTCATTCCAATGAGGGGTAATAACCTATGTTTTGGAAGCAAAAAGTGAAAATATAAAAAAAAATGAATTGCGTTTTTCTTGTAGGTAAAAGATTAATACAATATAACCAACCCTAAATAGGACAGATAACGTAAATTCTCAAAACTGAAATTATGCAAATGTGACCGAGTTGTATTTTATTTAGCCAATCAAATTGTCCAGTTTTGAAATTGACCAATGAAAGCTCCCAGCTCTAATTATGCTAATTATGAAAATGTGCCCCAGTTTTATTTTGTTCAGACAATCAAATTGTCTAGTTTTGAAATTGACCAATAAAACTGACGGAAGACTTTATTTATAACTGATCAATATGAAAACAAAATATCAAATGTTTTAAAGTGAACAAAACGGACGAGTCATATGATAAAATCTGGTATTAGACGGTGAAGCATTTTAAACTATTGAATAAGTTTATGTTTTTCTCTGCGAGTTTGGGGCGTTTCCCAACCAGTCTCGGCATACAGAGAAGTTTTGCTTGAACTACGTGTTGCACCGGTGATTATTCGGGCTGCTTCAATTTGGATTTTTTTCCATTTCAGAGGATTCTGCTTCGGTACAATTGTCCCATACTGTGTGTGCCTATTCGAGCAGTGGACATATAAAAGCAAAGTAAATCTTTATAAGAGCTTTGCGGTAGAGGGAAAACTTGTACCTTCTCAAGAGGGCTACCCCTTTCCAGGCTCTCTGAGTTACTTCGCAGATGTGATTGCTCCAGGACCCGTTGCTCAGGATTACACCAAGGTGCTTGTGGCGGTCTACTTCGTTAATGTCGGTACCGGCCATTTTAAGAGGGGGTGGTAATTTTTGATAGTCTTACGGGAAATAATCAAGGCCTCAGTCTTGGGTGGATTAAAGTCAACTAGCCATTGTGCAGCCCATTTGTCAAATTTCTCTAAATCTTTGGATATAAGAATTGCAGCTCGTTGCGGATCCTCGACAGTAATATACAGATACAGAGATGTATCATCAGCAAAGAGTCTAATGTTGCAGACTACATTGATGTAAATGAGGAAAAGTAGAGGCCCAAGGATTGAACCCCGAGGAACCCCTGCACCTACGACGTTCCAAGAAGAGAATTCTGATTTTACTACAACCCGCTGTTGCCTGTTACTAAAGTAAGAATCAAGAATTTGTTCAAGTTTGTAAAGAAGACTCTTGTGCCAGACTTTGTCAAAGGCCTCACTAATATCACAAAAGACAAACCTTATTTCTTTTCCTTCATCGAGAGCCGCACTGATAGTATGACATATTCCAGAGAGCTGGAGTGCTGTAGAACATTTCGAGACGAAACCTGATTGGAAACGTGACAGGAGACTATTAGATTCGAAAAAGTCAAGGACTCTGGTCGCTATGCACCTTTTGACAACTTTTCCAACACAGCTCAATAAAGATATTGGTCGGTAGTTTGCAACTTGCTTGGGTGACCATTTTTGAAGATTGGAGAGATGTTTGATCTCTTCCACTCAAAGGGGAACAGATGCTCGCCGAGGAGTAGGTTGAAGATATCAGTCAAGGGTTGGGATAGGGAAGTGGAACACTCTTTTAAGATTTTTGGACTGATATTGTCGGGCCTACATGCCTTAGATATGTTAAAAGATTTAAGTGATTTGATAATGTTTTCCTGTCGAAGGAACATCTGATCAAGTGTAGATCAGTTTGGGTCAAAGACAGCTGGTGATAAAGACGCATTCTCATCATTTACGCTAGAAATTGAGCAAAAATACCCTTTGAGAGCCTCTGCGTTCTCTTCATCTTGTGCATGAATCATGCCGTTTTGGGATAGGGTTTGTTGGGAGTATTTGTGTGCGCAGAATTTCTTGCAAGACCCGTGAGTTGTTGACGCAAAAGGTTTTTGTATGAAGGTTCTCCTACACAGAGAGTGTAGTCTATGCAGGTCATCAATGTTAGACCTCTACTTCCGAATCTCAAGAGAAGATTCAAAAATAGAGCATCAAGTAAAATGCAATGTTTCTTGCGGTGCCTGTCGGATTTCGTAACTGATAGGAAGAGATCCACTCGTGTTCTGTCTGCAACTGAGCCAGTCATTAGGCCCAAATTGGCGACTATAAGAATTAGCAGGTGGTAGAGTGGGTCCATAGCCTTTCATTGTCAGTTTGAATATGAATTTTACCTGGGTAGCAGAGGGTAAGAATGCCGGTTGGAGTGAAGGGAAAGCTAAGAGAAGATGAAAAGAAGAGTGTATATCAAGTAAACTGTCAACATAACAACAAGTGAAACAGAACAGGTAAAGTAAAACGTATATACATAGAAACAAACATACAATACAAAGACCAGTGAGGTTGGAGGATGGCAAATACATGAATGTTTGAGGTTGTGAGGTAGATGGGAGTTTGTGGACGTAAGATAATGAGAGGTAAAAATAGCAATGATTTTGATTAACTCAGATATGATAGTAACATAGCTCAGACAGTCAGCCAGATGGATACGTGTTAGAACTAGGAACAGAGGCAGCTCAATCTTCCCCAATCATTACATAAACCTACATTTTTATTTAGTCTTCCACCCCAGGAACAAAACCCATGACCATTATTATTAGAACTAGGAACAGGAGGAGGGGGGGGGGAGGATCCCATCCTTCACCAATCAGTACATGTATTTTTATTTCGTCTTTGATCCCAGGAACAAAACCTATGACCAATCAGCGGAACGAGCTCGTCGAGCTAGCTCCACCGAAAAGTCATGGGCCATGGCCCAGTTGTATGAACAAAAGAGTTGAGTTCAAACTGGAGAATATGTTGCAAATGACGTCTGACTCTTAGGTTGTTACAGGGGTAATTGAAATGCGTTGAGGTAGTAAGCGCATGGCAAAACGTGTTGGGAAGACTCACATAGACTCTCCTCAGCCCCGAACCCCCACTTGAGTTATAGAGCAAGTTTCCAGCGACATGCGTAAAAGTGAGAGTACGGATGCTAATAAGCTTTTAGCTTAAAAATGAAAGCTTAGAATTTGCTTTAGCACAAGCTTTGTTCCCCCGAGGGTAGGGGCGGGTTTGGTGGGAGCTCAACCTATATGTTTATTTTATCTTCTACCCAAGAGGCAAAGGCCGCGACTCATCACCGGAACGAGCCCGTCCCCGAAGTAAGAAGAGTTGGGTCCCAGAACTTCTACGTTTTGCTAAATTTGTATTAAAAACATTCGAGCTCTTAAGTATGAAATCCTTTAGCTTTAACCTCAAACTTTCTTTTCGGAGGTGGGGGAGGGGCAGGTGGAGCTCAACCTTCCCCAATCAGTACATAACCTATATGTTTGTTCGTGTGTGAAGTGAGAGTACGGATGCTAATGAGCTTTTAACTTAAATGTGAGGACTTTAGATTTGCTCTAACAACAGATTTTCATCTCTGTAGGAAGTGGTGGAGGGACACGGAGGGCGGGAACTCGGCCTAAATGTATATTTTTATTTGAGTTTCTTCCCACTGAAGTGAAGCAGAGAGCTTTCTCCAGTGAGGGGTCACGAACCACGCCCACTCCGCTGGGGTGCCACGTCTCCAAAGGAGGAACAAAAGGGTTGTGCTCAAACTGGAGAATATGTTGCGAATGAATAAATAAAATTCATTTAGGTTGTAACAGAGGTAATAGTACATAAACCTATATGTTTGTCCAAATCTTTCACCCCAGAAACAAAGCCCATTTGCCACCAGTGGAAAGACCTTCTCGAGTTAGCTCCACCGTGGGTCCTGAGCCATGTCCCCGCTGAAAGAACAAAAGAGTTGTGTTCAAACTGGGGAACATGTTGCGAATGACGACTGAATCTTAGTTTGTTAGAGGCATAAATTATTTGCGTTGGGGTAATAAAGGCGTGACAGAATATGTTGGGGAAACTCACATAGAGTCACGTCCACCTCAACCTGAGTTTTAGTGCAAGATTCCAGAGACATGCGTAAAAGTGAGAGTACGAAAGCTAATAAACATCAGCTTAAGCGTGAAAGCCTAACGTTTGCTCTAACAAAAAACTTTCACCCAAGGGGTGGGGCGGAGGCGGGGTGAGGCGAGAGCTAGTCCTATATTTTTATTAGATCTTTCATCCCAGAAGCAAAGCCTCTGAGCCATCACCGGAACTAGCCTGTGGAACTAGCTCAACTGAGGGCCACGAGTCACGTCCCCGAAGTGAGAAGAGATGGGTACCAGAATTTCTAAGTTACGCCCAAAATTAAATTTATAACATTCGAGCTCTTAAGTGTGAAGACGTTTAGCTTTAACTTCAAAATTTCACCTCGGGGGGTGGGGGGGGGGGGGCTCAACCCTCCCCAATAAGTACATAAACCTAGATGTTTAATCATGCGTGGAAGTGAGAGTACTTTAAATTTGATCCAACAACAGACCTTCTATCCCGCAGAAGGATGGTGGCGGAGGGGATGGGAGGTCAACCCATATGCACACCTTCATTTGATTTTGTACTCCTTGAAGCGAAGCGCGCGACCCATCACCGGAACGAGCTCGCAGAGGCAGCCCTAGCGAGGGGCCACGAGCCACGCCCCCGATGCACGAATAGGTGGGTACCAAAACTTCTGAGCATTACCCAGAGCTGTATTTACCGCACCCGAACACTTAAGTGTGAAAACGTTTATCTTTAACCCCAAAACCCCATCCAGTGAGGGGGTGAGCTCTCCCAATCAGTACATAAAAGTATATTTTTATTTATCTTACACTCCAGAAACAAAGCAATTGACGTGTGATGGGGCAGCAAGTGCAGGACAGAATGAGCTGAGGAGGCTCGCATGGACCCCCCCCCCCCCTCCCCATCCCAACACTCCACGTGAGTTACAGTGCAAGATTCCAGCGTAAAGCTTGAAAGTGAGAGTACGGATTCTAATGAGCTTTCAGCTTAAGCAGGGGGCTGGGGGGGAGCTCACCCCACCCACAATCAGTACACAATCCCACATGTTTATTCAAATCATTCACCCCAGAAACAAAGCCCACGACCCATCAGCGGGACGAGCTCATCGAGCTGGTTCCACTGAGAGGCCATGAGCCACGTCATCGAAGGAAGAACAAAGGGTTTGTGTTCAAACTGGAGAATGTGTTGCGAGTGACGTCTGACTCAAATGCTGGGACTGGGGTAACTGAGATGCTTTGATGTACTACAGTCATGACAGAATGTGTTGGGGAGACTCGTGTGGAATCATCCAACCCCCGCCCTCCGCCTGAGTAACAGTGCAAGAGTCCAGCAACATTCGCGAAAATGAGGATACGAGCGCTGGTTAGCGATGGTTGAAGACAAGTGCATCATCGACGTGCAGTGCGCCTTAGTTCACAACGCCATCGTGCTCCCACGGGGACAATTGGGATTAAGTGTCTTCTCCAAGGACACAATGCGGTTGCCGCAGTCGGTATTCGAGCCGATGACATCTCGGCTTGCAGCCTGCATCTCTCTCTACCTTCTGAGCCACGGCGCTCCCGATTCGATTCTTAAAGAGACAAAATCGTAGCATTGGTAAAAGCGACGGCATGTTTATTGTTATAGTTTTATTTTTCATGATATTTAAAGCACCCTGAGTCCCTTGGGGGTTGGTTAACACCCAGAAAGTGAAGGATTAGCTATAGCAAAAACACCCAAGAGATATCAGGATAAGACTATATGGTCCTCTTTCGAGATTTCAGGCGTGAACGTATTTAAGGCTGACATTTTCTCAGGAAAAAGTGGCGCGACGAGTTCCTCAAACGACACCACCCCCACCTTAACCCTATGGCAATACCTTTTGGAGTTGCCACAAAAACTACAACATGTAACCTCGGAACAGTATAAAACATTTAATAACAAAACTTAACATTCATAACAACAATAACTGATTCGAGAATTCTACATTATTCTCTACATTATATTTCTACATTTTAGTTAATAAATAAAAACATATAAAGTAATAGCTAATACATTGTAGAGGGATAATTGTGACGTGGAAAATGTTCCATATGGTTATACATCTGTAAATAATGGAACTTCGAAAACGGTGTATAAAATGGTAATGCTGACATAGACACTGGAGAAGTTGATGATTTTGGTGTCATTTCTGTTGGTGATACTGGCGGTGTGCTTTGTGGTGATGGTAACCTGTGCGTTATCGGATGTATCGGCGATGATGACCCGAACGATGACGTGATTCTTGGAATTGACAAAGAATAATCGTACGGTGGAAAATAACCACAAGGTGGCACAGTCGGTGATATTACAGGAGGAACTGTGAACTGCGATAGATTCTCATTCCTATACTTTTCTTGTTGATTGTCCTTTCTCACTTTTGAGCGTGCACGCTTATTTTGGAACCAGATCTGAAAAAGAAAGAAGGATTTTTGTTTACAATGAATTTACAAAAATTTACAAAAATATGTCGAATCATGACTGTGGTTCAAACTTGATTTAAAAAAAAACTATAGGCGGTTCCGTAATCAAAACGGAAACAGAAATAACTGTGTAACAAGGGTGTTATCCCCCTGGGGCAGACAAAGAGTCAGTGCTCATTCTGATTTTGTTTCTTTTATGCATAACGTATCTTTTGCGCTTATAATAACTGCACCAGCTTACACTCTGTCTCGGCGCCTCAAACTAATACATTGTTACTCTGCCGTTTCGTTTCTCCGTAACCAACTCAACATCTTCATCCAGGGTATAAAAGTCGTTGCTCCTTTTAGACATTTATAATGGAGGGATCGTAGCCATACAAATTTGCTAGGAGCGGCTTTGCACCTTTGATGTCTCTTACAATTATTATGATCTCGACTCTAACCAAAATGAGCTGCCTACGCCTGCGCATAGAGTATTTATTTTTCCCGAGTAAAGAATACTTCTTTCTAAACCGTATTTGCAAAATATTTAGACGAATTTACTATTGGATATGGAAATTTGGAAAAAAAATGTACTCACCGGAAAACGTCATACAAAAGCATTCATTCAAAATTCAATAAATTCCACAACAACGTACTTCAATAATTATGTATCCCGTGTTTGCGGGAAGAAAGACAAAAATCACATGCAGAGTGAGATAACCCGATGTTGAAGCTTCGGTGCCATGAGCTATTTTGCAGCCCCGAATGAAATTGGATGAACTTTTGCTCTCGTCGTGAATCGAAGTTTGAAGCAGAGAGTGGAAATGTGCGCAGAATACATTTACACCAGTTTGTTACTCAACAGCAGACCTTTTGTTTAATGGCAGAAAGGATCTGTTGAAAGTCTAAGATATGTCCTATCAGTCCAGTCTGGTGTTATCGCCATCTTTGATTTTAACCGATACGATCCGAATAAATCAATTATTGTCAAATCCTTGGTAGTTTTTCACTAGTGTGTATGTATATATATGTGTATACTCGGGAATAACGCTACCACATATTTGAACGAACGAAACTTGGTCAGATCACAATGCCAATTTGTTTTTTTCATCTGGAACGCGGGAGGTAGGGGTTGTATTGTGTTTTTGGAGACGGACCACAGGTCGAAGTTATACAACTAGAAATTTGTGGGTATTTACCAATGTCAAGCCCCGTGTAGCTTAAATTTATTCTCTGCTCCAAAGTAAAAAAATATGTATGGCGCCTGAACAATGAAGTGAAGTAAAAGGGAAGTTGAGGGATGGCAACATTCGGCACGAAGCGGTAATGATAATTAGGGGTATATCTGCTAAAATGATGTGAGGTATCAAATGTTTTTACCCGACTGCAGGGAGAACAGATAGGAGAATTGGGGGGGGGGGGGGGGGTCGTTACTTGCAGGAGAAATGACGATATTGTTCTATTAAACCTGCTGTTTTACGGCCGACGACCAGACCCTCATTTTTTACATGGCGTTAAAAGGCAAATATTGGATTACAGTAAACGGAGGGGACACATTTCCTCGTCACGCGAGCACCAAGAGATGTTACAGGTAAGTGTAACACGTTCTAAAAATCATTACATGAATGTTCATTTACCTTTATTTTCTTTGCTGGAACGCCGATAGCAGACGACATCTTCTCCAGATCATTAGCGTCAGGATATTTATTTTTCTGAAACACATCGGATAATATCTGTAATTGTTCTGGGGTGTAGCTAGTACGAATGAACCTCCTATTTGTAGATTTATCATCAGCATTTTCTCTTTGTGGTACACCAGTAGTTTCTCGGCTACCTGGGAACGATTCTGGACTTGATAATGGTGAGTTTTCGTCTGAAGAGGAAAAGCTAAAGGTGTGATCTGCTGGTCTTCTGAGGTTCCCACCGCTTATATCGATGTAATCTGAAAATAATATAACCGGCAAATTATTAGAAGGTTATTACAAAACTTCATATGCTGGCTGTTAATCCTACGACCAAATCTAGGAGGACACAGTTGTTGTAAAAGGTGGTAATTGTTAAAATTTTAATAGTTTGAAACAATTTAGTTTAGCTCTGTTTATTTAAAGAAACAAGCACATGTGATATAAACTTATACAGGATCGTTATGTGGATCTACAGTGATCTAAAAGCTTATAAATGATTGCTTCCACCAACCAAACATTAATGTGTGAAATTGTTTAAACTCTAAGACACTGATTAACAATTTAGCAGGCTTAGTCCCTCCCCCCCCCCCCACACACACACAAAAAATAAATAAATAGAATGTGCGTCTCCAAAGGAAGAATTACCTTTTTAATGGATGACTCCTTACTTACGGAGTTATGTATGGAAAATAATATTTAGTTTGAACAATATTTATTAATTCAACATTTCCAAGAGATACAAGGTACAACATAGTTGATGGTGGATACGACAGAAAGCTAGAGAGCTTATATCAGGTCGTTTCCACGTATGATATATTACAATATAACAATAGTCGGATTTATGACACGCATACAGTTGCGTTTATATTGTTTAAACCATTGAAATTAACATGAGAGATGCTGAAGGAAAAAGGAGAATATTGAATAAAAAGAGAAAGCAAGAAGCCAACCTGGGTGGAAACTGATCCGGTAACTCATCTAGTATTACTGATGATACAAGTAGACTGTTATCACAGCATACGTATAAATTGGATATGGACTGTGTTCAGGGAAGCAAAATAATATTTCCATCAACCAACTGTGATGTAATGCGAAAATAGTAACACTTCGACTAAATAGAATTGGGTTAGGTCGAGCTAGCAAATTGACGGATATATGTGTGTATATATATGTGTGAATTTAATATGTATTGCATTCTACCAACACACAGTTTGCACGAAAAACAATGATGCTGCCTTAACGTTTAGCCCGCTGAGTATTTCAAGATATTTTTCATCTAATCTAGACATGGCTGCTCTGAAGCAGCCATGTCTAGATTTGGTGAAAAATTCATCTACATTTAAATCGTAAGATCATCGCTGAAAAAATCCATTTACTTTAAAGAGAGAAAAATGGATTAAATATGCTACAATTATACTTATTTCAGTGGCATGCAAAATCCTGTCCTGAGCAGGAATATCCGCCAGCAGCATATATAATGTTAACCCTCAACCTAAGGCAACGGTAAAACCGGACCAGTGTTGTTTACAAAAATCATCATTAATATTTTATTATTATTTTAAATTTTTTGCCTCTGAGACATACATTCGAATCCGCTATTGGAACAATCTTGTTCCAATGAGTATGAAGCTATGATTTTGAGGCAAAATTGAAAATGTTTCGTTGTTCCGGATTTTTTTTTTATATTTTGTGAGAGTAGTCTCCTATTTGTGTTGGGTAAAGGGTTAAACAAATCATCAGGTAACATGTATTGAAATCCAGTCTTATTTCAAGATATTGTTCCACGTCCCACACAGGTTGTCTGTGATACGATTTCACAGCTGCGCAGTTTGTAAAAAACTCTATTTCATAATATATATTGATAACGATAAAATGATTTGAAAATTATTACGAATATACACAAAGATGTATATATATAAATGTTTAATTTTTCAAAGCATGCTTACCATTAACGCTCTGCACATAATCCATGGATATTTTGCCGTCGAAAAACTCTGGAGTTCTTTTCTCGAAATTCATTGTCCTGAATTTTTCCGAATTGTGGTAACTTTGAAATTATTCACAGAGAAATGCCTTGATGACACAAAATGGTAAATCATTTTATACATCGACCAGATGACAGAGCCTCCACGAGTAAATCATTTCAGGGTGTCATTTGTTAACGGACTTCCTTCATTCTGTAATAACAAATCATCTGTCAACAGTGAAGCAGTTTGCAGGTTTCCAATTCGTTCTGATGAGATGTTTTGACAAACATAAACCATTTAAGTTTTCAAACGCCGTGGAGGACAGTGTCTGGCAGTATTATGGTTTTGGAATTGAAAGAATACACAACTATGCTTGCAGTTTTCATATTTCTGATAGTACAATCACAACAAACAATGTACTGTTTTCACTTCACACAGAAACGGAAAGTGTGTCAGATTGAAAGGTGTTCAGCGTTTCCAAACTTATCATCTATTTGTGCTTATTCTGTATCAAATATCCGGATTGACAAGACTTTACAGCGGTGCGCGTACTTATTGGGCGGTACCTTTAACAACCTCTTGTTTCGTCTTTTTTCACTTTCTTTTAGCCTCTAAAATTCTAAAGTGGAACACATTCTTTTAATCGTATTGAAGTGTTCTTGTATTTTCAAACTATACTGAAATCAAACAAGTGATTATTCTGAAATAGTCTTTATTTCTTTTGAATGGTAAGTTTGATGGCAAAACGTTATGTTATTCTATTTTCTACAACCAACAAATCTCCTCTCTCTCTCTCTCTCTCTATCTATCCCTCTCTCTCGCTCTCTATATCTCTCTCTCTCCGTTATATTTTAAGTTATTTAGGTATTCATTAAAAGCGAGGGGTGAACAAAGACAAAAAATTGAAATTTGTTTGAACATCAATGTTGACCTGCATTCTAAAATTATGAAAGCAATTTTGTTCGGTCTGTGGATAAGACGACTTATAAGCTTCCAGCTTGCAATTAAATGTTCTACAAGTGCATAGTTCAAATATAGGCGAGAATTGCACCAGGGAGAAAGGGAATTCACGCGTCCTCGTTAATATTGTAGCCCTGTTATTTTAGTATCACGATATTGGGTTCCACAGATAATCTGAGGCAAAGGCGTGTTAGTCACCCGTTTTCTTGGGGTGCCCACGCAATTTATCAGGTGCATTTTCTGTTCCAGTATCTAACATCTATGACGTAAGTGCACAAAGTAATCAAACCATCACAAAATGTATAGTTTTTTTTCAAATAGGATGAGGATTGTTGTATTTTTCTGAACCATCCTTGAATCACTGCATGACACTTGGGTGAGCCTATATTGTTCCGGAAGAGAAACATACGAACACATCGTTTGCAATTTGAGGAAACTTCACTCTTTCGATCACCCGAGAGAAAAAATGCCATAACCTATCCCATAATATTTCATATTTTTGTTTTCAGAATTATTCTCTCTACACAGACATATAGCACATTATGGTATGGCATGTATGATGTGTCAACACATCAGAAACATTTAACCCTACCCTCGCACTATAAAACGGACCAAATCTGGGAAATGTGCGATACATATCTCAAAGTGTTCCAGAATGTCATTTACGTCTAGAAGAAATATCAGAATTATTAATGAATACTTTTATCTGGTCCGAGAATTTCTATTTTTATGAACAAAGATGATTCGAAACTGCAAAAATGGTTGCCAATATGGCATTCGGTAAGTAGTATATCATGTACACCTAGATTCTCCTGCTTAATAATCATATTCATTGACCTCTTGCGACGACTTAATTCACCCGACCAGTAACATGAATTTGGTTGGTATGGTAGCCAGCGCAACTGGCCATGCTGTGACGCCATTACCATGACAAGACGGTGATACGTGGTATCGCGGATTATGCCCAGTGTTGTTTGGGTGACATGTGTCAAGTCGTCCATTTTGTTTACTGGAGACGGCCAATTTGGTTTCTATGCAGGCATGTAGTTTATATGGAGCCCAAAGAGCTACGACAATAAAGGGGGGCTTTGTTTGAATGAACTATTCGACTGAAAGGGAGTAATCTAATTACCAGAAAAGGCGCGATAAATAAGAAAAATTACACAGGACGTTCGGAACCAAAGACCTGAAAACTACGCGAAACTACCCAAATGGATCATAAAAACAAAATTATCTGACACCGATTCCCATTTCCGACTAACATGGCAATCTACTATTACCCACTAGTAATACATCCTACTTATTCTTGGTAATGTCTGGGTACTCCTAGCAATGTATCAGCCCATTCCACCTTTTGCCTTCGACTAAAGTTCAGTCAGCTTTCGCCATTCATCTTAACCCATATAGGGTTTATTACGCGCCTATTGCTTCTCTTAAGTTACCTATTTATAAATTCGTATCGAACAGGTGTTCCATAGGATATCCGTTTACGGACTATATTTCCAACTGACGTCATGGATCCATTTTCGGAATCAACCAATCGAAACTTCGCATTCTGATCCAAATCACTTCGGAAGCTGCTATGACACGCAATAAATCGAATGTTAATTGGAAAATGTTTTTGTTCAAATCTATCAAAATTAACACAATAAGACGTATCATATGTTTATTTATTGAAAATGTGAGAGTCGAATACCTAGTGGACTTTGCTATACCAAGTGGACTTTCGAAAATTATACCTTTCTGATAGAACACACAGAGTAACTAGCATCGGAATCCTCGTCAGGTTGGTAACTATTACAGAACACGCGAGAACTGTTGGGATAATACATGGGATCAAGGAAGTCAGCTTGGTATGAAACGAAACGCATTATTAATTTGCACTCTGGTATATTCGAGTAACTTTACAAAATATTTCCCCTATGACTACCACTCATAGGCAATAGGTCTGGTATGGAATATTGTTATTTTATGGAATAAATCATTCTGAGTTAGAAAACATACATATTCATCCGTCCCACAATCAGAAAACGTGTGCTTCAAAATAAACATACAACTCAGTCAAGCGAGGTTAGGGTATAATATGACCTAAGAAAAGAGGTAAACTGATTTTGTGTCGAAATTAGCAAGAACTCGCACTTTGTTAGATGACATTTTCGGTAAGTGGTCTGAGAGGAAAACAGAACTGATTTAGAGTAAACAGTTCAGGGACAAACTGTTTTGTGGCAAAACTATCTCGATTCGCACTTTGGTGGAAGGCGAATTCATCTTCGTTCTATTGTTTTCCAGCAAAATAGCCAAAAAATAAAATACGTCAGTAATCATATCTGGCAAAACGCTGAAGAACAGGGTAATCTATTGTTCAGTTCAGTGGCAGCAATTCACACCTAGCGACTCGACGATTCTCCAACGAACAGACATATGTGACGAATTCTGCCATGTCCCGGATGAAGGAAAAGAGTATAGAGCAGACTTCTCCGATGTCACTAAAACATTTTACACAGTATAGCACGCCAATTTGATTTACAAGCTTGAGAAAAACGGAATTGAAGGCGACCTAGTGGACCTTCGAAAATAATACCTTTCTGACAGAAAACACAGAGTAACTATAGCATCGGAATCCTCGTCACGGAGAGCTGTCTACTATGGAGTCAAACAGCGGTCTATTCTAAGGTCCCTTCTGTTTCTGGTATACATTAGTAATACGTCTCTTTTCGGATGATATGTCCTTATACCTTATTGGGTAAAACTGGTTGGTACCATTTATTTCACAAAATATATCCACACACCTACTTTTTGTATCTCTCCAATTCGCAGATAACCGAGGTAAGAAACTACAAACACTTAGGTGTTATATTAAATAACAATTATACTTGGAATAATCATATTGGCCACATGTGCTCAAAGGTCTGGGCATGAATGGATCTGATGAGGATGCATAAATGTGTCCTCGACAGAAGTATACAAGAGCAAATTTACTTTCCCTTGATCAAACCTCTCTTAGAATATGCAGACACAGGGTGGGGCAACTGTACTGAAACTAATGCCGCTGACACAGAGAAGATTCAAATAGTTGCTTCCAGAATCTTCACCGGTGCAACCATGAGGTCAAGTAAAGTCCTATTATGTACTGAAACATGTTGGAATACTCTTCAGCATAGACGTCGGAAACAGAAGCTTAAGCTGTTCTTCAACATGAACCACCACATATCATCTCGCAAGCAGAGTACCACCTATTATACCAGTAACTAATACACGTCACGTGCCTTTGTAAGGCCACTTCTGGAGTATGATAACACTTTTGGGGACAACTGTACAGAAACCTGCTCAGGCCAATTAGTGAAAATACAGATAGCTGCCGCCAGATTTGTGACTGGCGCTACTGTCAGTACTAGAAAGGCCAGTTATATTTAGAAACACGTTGTGAGATCCTCAGAAAAAAGACGCGAGAAACATAAATTGGTACAGTTCTTTAAAATGTATCATAACTTTGACCCAAGCTTTTTAGCAAATAAGATTCTCCCATCCTTACTAACAAATCAGTCTCATAATCCCAACTATAACAGCAGCCGTCGCATCCCCTGTTGTCGCACAAAATATACCAGACGCCATTCATTCCGTCAACTACAATGTTGTGGAACGATCTCCCAGTTAATATTAGAGAGAAATCTCAAACAGAACCGAAACAGAGAAAGCAGACGACCATCTCTTTCTTTTAAGGTTCAAATTTATCACTATCGTCTACGACTGAGATGCAGTGATCTTAACGCACACCCATACGATAACCATTTGGCTCAGTCTCCTCTGTGTATCTTTGTAAAACAACATGTAGGTAATTTATCTATTTTCTTTGCCAAGTTTAACAAACATTTCTCAGATTTCTGAATACGTTTTTCAGTAAACTGCCGTAGATTATTATGCCCAGACCTCGGAAGGAGGATTCTGTGATATCTAGTGGAAATCTCCGTCCGTCCGCCCGTTTGTCCGACTGTCCGTCTGCCCGTTCATTCGTCTGTCTGTCCGACAGTCCGTCTATTTATCCGTCTGACCGTCCATCCGTCTGTCAGTACAAACGTTTTGGATTGTAATTTCTAAGCCATCCGTCGGGTATGGGTGCATGGTGGAACGGATATGCACAAGCGACGCATTCTGTTCAATAATTCTTTCCAGAGTTATCGCACTTTGTCGACCTCCGTATTGCATCCACTGCATGTTGGATTTGAAAACTACTTTTGTGATCAAATCATAATTTTAAGGGTTACGCGTGGATGACGAGGCAATGATTCCTTTCGATTTTAGTCCAGATAGACAATTCAATATGGGTCCATGGCATTATGCCACCGTCGGGGGCATATGCCACGCTTCGCGTTGCTCTTTTATAATTAGGTATTGCTGCAGCTTGTTTACAAGTATTATAATTTAAAATTCAGGTTTCTTGTTGAAAACTATAAGTGTAACGAATCATTCCTAGCAAAGAAAAACAAAAATGTTACTCTAATTTCATTACATGAGTTTAACTTAATCGCAGTTACTTTTGTTGCATTGGGCCGTTCGTTTTAGGTAGATTTGGGGTAGTCTAGGCCTTAAAAAATAGAAAAATTGCTCTACTTAAATGAACAAGATAGAGGATTGTTTCCGAATTGTATTACTATACTCACAGTGTGTTGAATTATACGACGTTCATTGAGCAGTGTGGTCAAAATCATTTTGTATTTTTTATTTTAATATAGTTTGTAAGAGAAAAAAAAGTGTCCCCAAATATCTCCCCTTCCATCAGTTGTGTGCACAGAATAACGGATCGCTGTGGATCTGTGGTTAAACCATTGTACTTAAAATCGAAGGGTCCAGGGATCATGGTTCGATCACCTCCAGTGTAACCGCGTTGTGCCCTTCCCTGCATACTAAGTCACATAAATTTTCTGCAGTCTCCATCATAAATTCTGGAGGGATGCCCTCCCGCGTCTTCTGTCATTTACCCTCTCCCAATGCTTGATCATTTCTACTGCAATACTTTCCCTGTCACCAGTACTTTTCCCATCCACCTTAATACTCTGTGTGGTACTAGCTTTGTTGGTTTTATTTATCCATTGCCAGAATATATTGGAACTTGACCCTTGATTTTCTTATTGCTTTTATGAGATTACTATTTTGAACTTTCCTATTTTTGTCATTGATTTTATTAACCGTTGTTCTTGCCTCCTCATATACTTCTTTGACACTTTTAGTGGCTCTAGCATTTACCCCCTTAAGTTTACTACGCCTTCTTTATTGCGTGTTTGACCTCATTATTTACTCTATATCCCAATTCTTAAGTCATCACTCTGATTCTCCCTATGCTTCCTCTCCCAGCATCTTTTAGACTTCTTACAATTGAATCCGTCACTTCCTGAATGTCATATATGATCGACACATTTTCGAACTTTAATTTTAAGTTCTCTTCGAGGTGTACCAAGTCTGCTTCTTTTCCTAGCTTCCAAATGTCCTTAAAGACGACTCTTTGTTTTGCTATTCTATTGTCCTTAACACATACTGTTACCAGGCTGTGATCACCATTTAACTCAGCTTTCCTTCGTTGTCTATTTCCATGTCTACGACCTCCTTCCACATCTCAGCGTCAGTGAGTACAGAGTCTATCAGTGTCTTTCTATCATTCCTTTCCCATGTCCATTGCCCTTACACTTTGTATCACCATTCAAAATATTCAAGCCCAGTTCATTTATAAGCTCTAAGAGTTTCCCCCATTAACATTGAGTTTCTTATCCCCACCCACTACACCCCCCCCCCCCCCCCCATCCGTCGCAATGTGACCATTAAAATCGCCTATTAAGAGTAGCAGTAGGGGAGCGATGGGTCGGCCCTCATTGGGTGGAAGGAGAGCCGGTGGGGACGTGACGTCATAGTCACGTCACCTAGTGACGTCGTGTTGTACTGTCATCGTAGCCCGAGTCAGCAGCCATCTTGTGAAGTCATCCCCTTAGTGACACGTGGTCCTAGTGCGCATGCGCAGCGTGTGTTGTTAGGGTGATACGTGTTCCCGCCGTCCATTTTGTGTACGGGAGGCCGCCATCTTGGTTTCTATGGTAGCACGTGTTTGCTATGTTATCCAAAGGCCTACAATAGGACAAGGGTATGTTCGCAGGGTATGTTCCATTGTACAAGAGTAATTTACAGATTCATAGAATTACCCAAATAAACCCGAAAATCTCTCCAAATCACCAAAAACGACTTTATTTACCACGAATTGCCCCCAGAATCCTTTTAGGACCGCATAACATAGATTTAAATAGTAGCACATAGTGGTGTAGTACCGACGAGGACCCGGTGGTAAGTTCGATTTAAATAAGGTACTTTTTCCTAGAATCCCATTATTATGCCTATTACAGATGCTACTCTAAATCTAACAGTCTATCTCGTCCCAACTATCTCGGGTTCCCTCGTCCATGTTTTACAATCACCAGTGCTTGATTTCCCATAACTTGTATGCAGAGGTATCTCCCTTGTGTATAATAATATTGCAACCACGTGGTACCATAGAAACCAAGATGGCGGCCTCCAGTATACAAAAGGCCGACGGAAACACGTATCACCCTAACACGCGCTGCGCATGAGAAGTAACACCACATATCACTATTGGGATGACGTCACAAGATGGCCGCTCACGCGGGCTACCACGACAACACAACATGGCTTAACTAGGTCATGGGGTCACTTCCCCTCCAGCTCTCTCTCCGGCCAATGAGGGCCGATCCATCGCTCTTCTATTACTGCCGCTGATTCGACGTGATTCTCAAATTACAAGGCATCCTTTTTGTCAGTGCTTTCCTTCCTACCCCCACTCCTCCTCCACCTAGCATTCATATCGAACGGTTTGATGATATACCGTACTTCGACTTTCTCAATTTCTTTAATAATCATACCAACCCATTCCACATTTAGACACGCTATTGTCGCCACCACGCTCCAGTAAACACGACCAACTCAAACAACACAAACTATTCCCAAATGTGGCATCTGTGTACCCCTTTAATCGTGACGTCTCTTTGTTTCGCACATAGTACAAATACCTCTTTGCTCAGATCATTTTAATCTAATTTCGATTAAAATCCTGCCTGCTTGCCTGCCAGTCCACCCACACACCCGTCCGCCCACTAAGATGAGATCGAATCAAAACGAATTTAATTTCAACGCTTTCAAAGCAGATATTGCACCTTCTGAAGACCATAATATATCGACAATCTCCACTCAAGACATTTTTGCAACTGCGAATCGTCATCTTGGGCAAATAATTCAATAAGCGGATTTATTCCATGTCGAAATTAAAAGATATTCAGAACCAGAACTACCTTGACCTCGTCTTCTTTCCTCATAGACACGACTGAAATTACACCGAGTTCAATCATTGGTACGATTCGCTGCGTCGTAAGTTCCTCAAGTTATTTTTTTCGTTTTTATCTGCTTCAAATACCATAATAGTTTTCTGCAGTCAGTAGCTGTATTTACTTTATGAGAAGGTTCGAGTCTGACATATCTCTGCTTATCGATATTGCAGACTGAGAAGGAAATTTTGTCTCCCAAGTGCATCAAGTTGCCATCTGCAAAGATTAGCATGGCATATTACGCCTTATTGCACCCAAATGACGACTTAGCCAACATCACTCTACGGCATTGCGTGCAATGCTCTCATCGCATTCAATGTTTAAATATCTTCACGGTTTCGGTATACTAGATGGGAGTGTTTCACTTACACAAATCCAAGGGACGAAAATTGCCTGCCTTACACCTCCCACTCTAAAGAACAAAATATACCGAGTCAAAAATGAAAGTATAATAAACTCTGAGTATCAATTTTTATAAGTATTATCGACTTTAATCCCTTACTAGTATTTTATCCTTTATTCTTTTCCTGCAGTTCATTTAACAGATTTAATGCATTTGATTTATTACTGGTGTGGGAGGTATTGGTATATAAAGGCTCACAATAGCGTTAACGGTCGAAGAAAGTTCTCGGGTGTTCGAACACTCTGATTGCATCGATAGTGGGTTTAATGCTGCCACAGCACACCGGCCTATCGGGTGTGCAACTAAAATGGATGTTCTTGTTAGAGATGGTTAATATACCTAAAAACCAAACCGATATCAATACCATGGGGATACCGTATAACCGAACCGAACCGAACCAATAGTTGAATACGGAAACCATCTGAAGTTTCAAATTTTCCTACATTCGCTATTTATAAGGGCCTGTTGAGGCTTGATAACAGTGGAAAGTTCATTTTCAGGAAAGAAGTCGCTGATTTTCCTTTTAGTTTTGTTAAACCCTTAAGGATCAATTGTCCTGAATTCCCACTAGACTACACCCTGAAAATGTCCAGCTGCTTGGCAGTTATTTCTACACAAATATTCGCTGCCTGCTTAGGCAGCCAAGACCTGACTAGAAATCATTGTCCAGGCGATTTGTCTATTGTCAGCAGGACTCACACATGATGGCGTGGTCAGAGCACATGCTCTACAATCGCCAAGCCTGAAATAGTTCTTTAAACTTTAAGGTGTTTATAGAACAAGTCACGAAAGAAATGTAGATATGATTTGTGTTTTAAAAGAATGTCACTATTGAGTTCATTGGCACTGGCATTTATAGCTTTGTGGGGGAACGATGCAAGGACAAATTATTCTGTTTTTGTCCTCGTGAGAATTCTCCTTCGGTACTATAAGCAACGGTCAGTCAAGTAAGATACCGAATACCAAACCGATACCGAACATACTCCTCTAAAAATACCGAAACCGGCAATGAACTTAAAATTTCAATACCTCCCATCTCCGGTCCTCGGTGCGGACAGAGACACGCTCCGCGCAGGGTGAACATCCCTTCGGAGTATTCGAAAAGAGCGATGCCACGAAGTCGCAGCCACGAAGATCATCCCACGCACTTGCGATTATGGGCCGAGGAGAGGCGTTAATGTACCTTGCATAATTTGCTCGCAAATCCTTGTAAAACAAAAAAGCTTAAAACTGGGGTGGAAGCCCAACACACTGTTGGTTTATTAGTAATCCACTCTCCATGTTCTATATTTCCGTGACATTCTGTTGTTCATCAGGAGAGTCTGCATTAAGTATCTGCGGTCGATCCTCACGAAATGCTGCGCATGCAAAGTAGCTATTAGAAAGGATAAAAACCGCGTTCATTGTCTTTCTAACATGAGTTTAACCTCAAAATAATCTTGGTCCGAGATAAGTCAGTAGATGGCCACTTTTTACTCTCACGGCGATTCCATGAAGAGACTTTTTGGGGCATTCAGATTAGCTGAACTATCGGCGTACATGCAGCTGTGTCATAAAGGGGGGGGGGGGGGGGGGGGTAGTCTCATTCATCAAGGATTTGGTCGGGAAATTTAAAGTCCTGTATTTCGGTACTGGCAAGAGAACTCTGTGTGTTCTTAGTATATGCATGGTACTGAAAGAATATGTTGGGGAAACTCACATAGAGTCATGTCCACCCCAACCTGAGATTTAGTGCAAGATTCCAGAGACCTGCGTAAAAGTGAGAGTACGGAAGCCGATAAACTTCAGCTTAAGCGTGAAAGCCTAAAATTTGCTCTAACAAAAAACTTTCACCCAAGGGGTGGGGCGGAGGCGGGATGGGGCGGGAGCTCGTCCTATATTTTTATTAGATCTTTCATCCCAGAAGCAAAGCCACTGAACCATCACCGGAACTAGCCCGTAGAAATAGCTCCAGCGAGGGGCCACGAGCCACGTCCCCGAAGTGAGAAGAGATGGGTACCAGAATTTCTAAGTTACGCCCAAAATTAAATTTATAACATACATTCGAGCTCTTAAGTGTGAAGACGTTTAGCTTTAATTTCAAAATTTCACCTCCGGGGGGGGGGGGGGTCGAGGGGGAGGGGGGCTCAACCCTCCCCAATCAGTACATAAACCTATATGTTTAATCATGCGTGAAAGTGACAGTACTTTAAATTTGATCCAACAACAGACCTTCTATCCCGCAGAAGGATGGTGGCGGAGGGGGTGGGAGATCAACCCATATGCACACCTTCATTTGAGTTTCTACCCCTTGACGCGAAGCGCGCGACCCATCACTGGAACGAGTTCGCAGAGGCAGCCACAGCGAGGGGCCACGAGCCACGTCCCCGATGCACAAATAGGTGGGTATCAAAACTTCTGAGCATTACCCAGAGCTGTATTTACCGCACCCGAACACTTAAGTGTGAAAACGTTCAGCTTTAACTCCAAAACCCCATCCAGTGAGGGGGGTGAGCTCTCCCAATCAGTACATAAAAGTATATTTTTATTTATCTTACACTCCAGAAACAAAGCCCATGACCCGCAAGCGGAACAAGCAGGTCGAGCAAGCTCCACCGATGGATCACGAGACACGTCCCCAAAGTAAGAACAACAATTTGTGTTCTAACTGGAGAACATGTTGCAAATGACATCTGGCTCCCAGGTCGAGACAGGGGCAATTGACGTGCGCTGGGGCAGCACAGGCAGGACAGAATAAGCTGGGGAGGCTCGCATGGACCCCCCCCCCCCCCCACACCCCCACCCCCATCCCAACACTCCACCTGAGTTACAGTGCAAGATTCCAGTGTAAAGCGTAAATTTGAGAGTACGGATTCTAATGAGCTTTCAGCTTAAGCAGGAGGGGGGGGGGGGGAGCTCAACCCCCCCCCCCCACCATCAGTACACAATCCCACATGTTTATTCAAATCATTCACCCCAGAAACAAAGCCCACGACCCATCAGCGGGACGAGCGCTTCGAGCTGGTTCCACTGAGAGGCCATGAGTCACGTCCTCGAAGGAAGAACAAAGGGTTTGTGTTCAAACTGGAGAATGTGTTGCGAGTGACGTCTGACTCAAATGCTGGGACTGGGGTAACTGATATGTTTTGATGTACTACATTCATGACAGAATGTATTGGGGAGACTCGCGTGGAATTATCCTACCCCAGCCCTCCGCCTGAGTAACAGTGCAAGATTCCAGCAAAATTCGCGAAAATGAGGATACGAGCGCTGGTTAGCGATGGTTGAAGACAAGTGCATCATCTACGTGCAGTGCGCCTTAGTTCACAACGCCATCGTGCTACCACGGGGACATTTGGGATTAAGTGTCTTCCCCAAGGACACAATGCGGTTGCCGCAGCCGGTATTCGAGCCGATGACATCTCGGCTTGCAGACTGCATCTCTCTCTACCTTCTGAGCCACGGAGCTCCCGATTCGATTCTTAAAGAGACAAAATCGTATCATTGGTAAAATCGACGGCATGTTTTTTGTAATAGTTTTATTTTTCATGATATTTAAAGCACCCTGAGTCCCTTAGTGTTGGTTAACACCCAGAAAGTGAAGGATTAGCTATAGCAAAAACACCCAAGAGATATCGGGATAAGAGTATATGGTCCTGTTTAGGGATTTCAGGCGTGAACGTTTTTAAGGCTGACATTTTCTCAGGGAAAAGTGGCGCGACGAGTTCCTCAAACGACACCACCCCCACCTTAACCCCATGGCAATATCTTTTGGAGTTGCCACAAAAACTACAACATGTAACCTCGGAACAGTATAAAACATTTAATAACAAAACTTAACATTCATAACAACACTAACTGATTCGAGAATTCTGCATTATTCTCTACATTACATTTCTATATTTTAGTTAATAAATAAAACATATAAAGTAATAGCTAATACATTGTAGAGGGATAATTGTGACGTGGAAAATGTTCCATATGGTTATACATCTGTAAATAATGGAACTTCGAAAATGGTGTATAAAATGGTAATGTTGACACAGACACTGGAGAAGTTGATGATTTTGGTGTCATTTCTGTTGGTGATACTGGCGGTGTGCTTTGTGGTGATGGTAATCTGTCCGTTGTCGGATGTATCTGCGATGATGACCCGAGGGGTGACATGATTCTTGGAATTGACAAAGAATTATCGTACGGTGGAAAATAACCACAAGGTGGCACAGACGGTGATATTACAGGAGGAACTGTGAACTGCGATAGATTCTCATTCCTATACTTTTCTTGTTGATTGTCCTTTCTCACTTTTGAGCGTGCACGCTTATTTTGGAACCAGATCTGAAAAAGAAAGAAGGATTTATGTTTACAATGAACTTACAAAAATATGTCGAATCATGACTGTGGTTCAAACTTGATTTAAAAAAAACTATAGGCGTTTCTGTAATCAAAACGGAAGCAGAAATAACTGTGTAACAAGGGAGTTATCCCCCTGGGGCAGACAAAGAGTCAGCGCTCGTTCTGATTTTGTTTCTTTTTATGCATAACGTATATATTGCGCTTATAATAACTGCGCCAGCTTACATTCTGTCTCGGCACCTCAAACTAATACATTATTACTCTGCCGTTTCGTTTCTCCGTAATCAACTCAACATCTTCGTCCAGGGTATAAAAGTCGTTGCTCCTTTTAGACATTTATAATGGAGGGATCGTAGCCATACAAATTTGCTAGGAGCGGCTTTGCACCTTTGATGTCTCTTACAATTATTATGATCAGGACTCTAACCAGAAAGAGCTGCTTACGCCTGCGTATACAGTATTTATTTTTCCCGAGTAAAGAATACTTCTTTCAAAACCGTATTTGCAAAATATTTGGACGAATTTACTATTGGATATGGTAATTTGGAAAAAAAATGTACTCACCAGAAAACGTCATACAAAAGCATTCACTCAAAATTCAATAAATTCCACAACAACGTACTTCAATAATTATGTATCCCGTGTTTGCGGGAAGAAAGACAAAAATCACATGCATAGTGAGATAACCCGATGTCGCAGCTTCGGTGCCATGAGCTATTTTGCAGCCCCGAATGAAATTGGATGAACTTTTGCTCTCATCGTGAATCGAAGTTTGAAGCAGAGAGTGAAAATGTGCACAGAATACATTTACAGCAGTTTGTTACTCAACAGCAGACCTTTTGTTTAATGGCAGAAAGGATCTGTTGAAAGTCTAATATATGTCCCATCAGTCCAGTCTGGTGTTATCGCCATCTTTGATTTTAACCGATACGATCCGAATAAATCAATTATTATTGTCAAATCCTTGGTAGTTTTTCACTAGTGTGTATGTATATATATGTGTATACTCGGGAATAACGCTACCAAATATTTGAACGAACGAAACTTGGTCAGATCACAATGCCAATTTGTTTTTTCAACTGGAACGCGGGAGGTAGGGGTTGTGTTGTGTTTTTGGAGACGGACCACAGGTCGAAGTTATACAACTACAAATTTGTGGGTATTTACCAATGTCAAGCCCCGTGCAGCTTAATTTTATTCTCCTCTCCAATGAAAAAAAATATGTATGGCGCCTGAACAATGAACTGAAGTAATAGGGAAGTTGAGGGATGGCAACATTCGGCACGAAGCGGTAATGATAATTAGGGGGGTATTTGCTAAAATGATGTGAGGTATCAAATGTTTTTACCCGAATGCAGGGAGAGCAGATAGGAGAATTTGGGGTGGGGGTGGGGTGGGGGTCGTATCTTGCAGGAGAGATGACGATATTGTTCTTTTAAACCTGCTGTTTTAAGGCTGACGGCAAGACCCTCATTTTTTACATGGCGTTAAAAGGCAAATATTGGATTACAGTAAACGGAGGGGACACATTTCCTCGTCACGCGAGAACCAAGAGATGTTACAGGTAAGTGTAACACGTTCTAAAAATCATTACATGAATGTTCATTTACCTTTATTTTCTTTGCTGGAACGCCGATAGCAGACGACATCTTCTCCAGATCATTAGCGTCAGGATATTTATTTTTCTGAAACACATCGGATAATATCTGTAATTGTTCTGGGGTGTAGCTAGTACGAATGAACCTCCTATTTGTAGATTTATCATCAGCATTTTCTCTTTGTGGTACACCAGTAGTTTCTCGGCTACAGGAGAACGATTCTGGACTTGATAATGGTGAGTTTTCGTCTGAAGAGGAAAAGCTAAATGTGTGATCTGCTGGTCTTCTGAGGTTCCCACCGCTTATATCGATGTAATCTGAAAATAATATAACCAGCAAATTATTAGAAGGTTATTACAAAACTTCATATGCTGGCTGTTAATCCTACGACCAAATCTAGGAGGACACAGTTGTTGTAAAAGGTGGTAATTGTTAAAATGTTAATAGTTTGAAACAATTTAGTTTAGCTCTGTTTATTTAAAGAAACAATCACATGTGATATAAACTTATACAGGATCGTTATGGTGGATCTACAGTGATCTAAAAGCTTATAAATGATTGCTTCCACCAACCAAACATTAATGTGTGAAATTGTTTAAACTCTAAGACACTGATTAACAATTTAGCAGGCTTAGTCCCTCTCCCCCCACAAAAAATAAATAAATAGAATGTGCGTCTCCAAAGGAAGAATTACCTTTTTAATGGATAACTCCTTACTTACGGAGTTATGTCTGGAAAATAATATTTAGTTTGAACAGTATTTATTTATTCAACATTTCCAAGAGATACAAGGTACAACATAGTTGATGGTGGATACGACAGAAAGCTAGAGAGCTTATATCAGGTCGTTTCCTACTACAATATAACAATAGTCGGATTTATGACACTCATACAGTTGCGTTTATATTGTTTAAACCATGGAAATTAATTTGATAGATGCTGTAGGAAAAAGGAGACTATTGAATAAAAAGAGAAAGCAAGAAGCCAACCTGGGTGCAAACTGATCCGGTAACTCATCTAGTATTACTGATGATACAAGTAGACTGTAATCACAGCATACTTATAAATTGGATATGGACTGTGTTCAGGGAAGCAAAATAATATTTCCATCAACCAACTGTGGTGTAATGCGAAAATAGTAACACTTCGGCTAAATAAAATTGGGTTAGGTAGAGCTAGCACATTGACGGATATATGTGTATATATATATGTGTGAATTTAATATGTATTGCATTCTACTAACACACAGTTTGCACGAAGAACAATGATGCACCCTTAACGTTTAGCCCGCTGAGTATTTCGAGATATTTTCATCTAATCTAGACATGGCTGCTTTGAAGCAGCCATGACTAGATTTGGTGAAAAATTCATCTACATTTAACTCATAAGATCATTGGTGAAAAAATCCATTTACTTTAAAGAGAGAAAATTGGATTAAATATGCTAAAATTATACTTATTTCAGTGGCATGCAAAACCCTGTCCTGAGCAGGAATATCCGCCAGCAGCATATATGATGTTAACCCTCAACCTAAGGCAACGGTAAAACACGACCAGTGTTGTTTACAAAAATCATCATTAATATTTTATTATTATTTTAAATATTTTGCCTCTAAGACATACATTCGAATCCGCCATTGGAACAATCTTGTTCCAATGAGTATGAAGCTATGCTTTTGAGGCAAAATTGAAAATGTTTCGTTGTTCCAGATTTTTTATTTTTTTGTGAGTGTAGTCTCCTATTTGTGTTGGGTAAAGGGTTAAACAATTTATCAGGTAACATGTATTGAAATTCAGTCTTATTTCAAGATATTGCTCCACGCCCCACACAGGTTGTCTGTGATACGATTTCACAGCTGCGCAGTTTGTAAAAAACTCTATTTCATAATATATATTGATAACGATAAAATGATTTGAAAATTATTACGAATATACACAAAGACATATATATATAAATGTTTAATTTTTCAAAGCATACTCACCATTAAAGTTCTGTACATAATCCATGGATATTTTGCCGTCGAAAAACTCTGGAGTTCTTTTCTCAAAATTCATTGTCCTTTTGATGTGAATGTTTTCCGTATTGTGGTAACTTTGAAATTATTCAGAGAGAAATGCCTTGATGACACAAAATGGTAAATCATTTTATACATTGACCAGATGACAGAGCCTCCACGAGTTAATCATTTCAGGGTGTCATTTGTTAACAGACTTCCTTCATTCTGTAATAACAAATCATCTGTCAATCGTGAAGCAGTTTGCATGTTTCCAATTCGTTCTGATGAGATGTTTTGACAAACATAAACCATTTAAGTTTTCAAACGCCGTGGAGTACAGTGTCTGGCAGTATTATGTTTTTTGGAATTGAAAGAATACACAACTATGCTTGCAGTTTTCATATTTCTGATAGTACAATCACAACAAACAATGTACTGTTTTCACCTCACACAGTAACGTGCAGGAAAGTGTGTCAGATTGAAAAGTGTTCAGTGTTTCCAAACTGATCAGCTATTTGTGCTTATTCTGTATCAAATATCCGGATTGACAAGACTTTAGAGCGGTGCGCGTACTTATTGGGCGGTACCTTTAACAACCACTTGTGTCGTCTTTTTTCACTTTCTTTTAGCCTCTAAAATTCCAAAGTGGAACACATGCTTTTCATCGTATTGAAGTGTTCTTGTATTTTCAAACTATACTGAAATCAAAAAAGTGATTATTCTGAAATAGTCTTTATTTCTTTTCAATAGTAAGTTTGATGGCAAACCGTTATGTTATTCTATTTTCTACAACCAACCAATCTCCTCTCTCTCTCTCTCTCCGTTATATTTTAAGTTATTTGGGTATTCATTAAAAGCGAGGGGTAAACAAAGACAAAAAATTGAAATTTGTTTGAACATCAGTGTTGACCTGCATTCTAAAATTATGAAAGCAATTTTGTTCAATCTGTGGATAAGACGACTTATAAGCTTCCAGCTTACAATTAAATGTTCTACATTATTCAAATATGGGCGAAAATTGCACCAGGGAGAAAGGGAATTCACGCGTCCTCGTTAATATTGTAGCCCTGTTATTTTAGTTTCACGATATAGGGCTCCACAGAAAATCTCTGAGGCAAAGGCGTGTTAGTCACCCGTTTTCTTGGGGTGCCCACGGTATTTATCAGGAGCATTTTCTGTTCCAGTATCTAACGTTTATGACGTAAGTGCACAAAGTAACCAAACAATCACAAAAATGTATAGTATTTTCAAATAGGATGAGGATTGTTGTAATTTTCTGAACCATCCTTGAATCACTGCATGACACTTGGGTGAGCCTATATTGTTCCGGAAGAGAAACATACGAACACATCGTTTGCAATTTGAGGAAACTTAACTCTTTCAATCACCCGAGAGAAAAAATGCCATAACCTATCCCACAATATTTCATATTTTTCTTTTCAGAATTATTCTCTCTTCACAGAAATACAGCACATTAGGGTATGGCATGTATGATGTGTCAACACATTAGAAACATTTAACCCTACCCTCGCACTATAAAACGGACCAAATCTGGGAAATGTGCGATACATATCTCAAAGTGTTCCAGAATGTTATTTACGTCCAGAAAAAATATCAGAATTATTAATGGATACTTTTATCTGGTCCGAGAATGTCTATTTTTATGAACAAAGATGATTCGAAACTGCAGAAATGGTTGCCAATATGGCATTCGGTAAGTAGTATATCATGTACACCTAGATTCTCCCGCTTTATAATCATATTCATTGACCTCTTGCGACGACTTAATTCACCCGACCAGTAACATGAATTTGATTGGTATGGTAGCCAGTGCAACTGGCCATGTTGTGACGCCATTACCACGACAAGACGGTGATACGTGGTATCGCGGAATATGCCCAGTGTTGTTTGGGTGACATGTGTCAAGTCGTCCATTTTGTTTACTGGAGACGGCCAATTTGGTTTCTAAGCATGCATGTAGTATATATGGAGCCCAAAGAGCTACGACAATAAAGGGGGTTTGTTTGAATGAACTATTCGACTGACGGGGAGTAATCTAATTACCAGAAAAGGCGCGGTAAATAAGAAAAATTACACAGGACTTTCGGAACCAAAGACCTGAAAACTACGCGAAACTACCCAAAAGGATCATAAAAACAAAATTATTTGACACCGATTCCCATTTCCGACTAACATGGCAATCTACTATTACCCACTAGTAATACATCCTTCCTATTCTTGTTTATGTCTGGGTACTCCTAGCAATGTATCAGCCCGTTCCACCTTTTGACTTCGACTAAAGTTCAGTCAGCTTTTGCCATTCATCTTAACCCATATAGGATTTATTACACGCCTATTGCTTTTCTTAAGTTACCTATTTATAAATTCGTATCGAACAGGTGTTCCATAGGATATCCGTTTACGGACTATATTTCCAACTGACGTCATGATCCATTTTCGGAATCAAACAATCGAAACTTCGCATTCTGATCCAAATCAGTTCGGAAGCTGCTATGACACGCGGTAAATCGAATGCTAATTGGAAAATGTTTTTGTTCAAATCTATCAAAATTAACACAATAAGACGTATTATATCTTTATTCATATGTTTATTTATTGAAAATGTGAGAGTCGAATACCTAGTGGACTTTCCAAAATTGTACCTTTCTGATAGAACACACAGAGTAACTAGCATCGGAGTCCTCGTCAGGTTGGTAACTATTACAGAACACGCGAGAACTGTTGGGATAATACATGGGATCAAGGAAGTCAGCTTGGTACGAAACGAAACGCATTATTAATTTGCACTCTGGTATATTCGAGTAACTTTACAAAATATTTCCCCTATGACTACCACTCATCTGCAATAGGTCTGGTATGGAATATTGTTACTTTATGGAACAAATCATTCTGAGTTAGAAAACATACATATTCATCCGTCCCACAATCAGAAAACGTGTGCTTCAAAATAAACATACAACTCAGTCAAGCGAGGTTAGGGTATAATATGACCTAAGAATAGAGGTAAACTGATTTTGTGTCGAAATTAGCAAGAACTCGCACTTTGTTGGATGACATTTTCGCTAAGTGATCTAAAAAGAAAACAGAACTGATTTAGAGTAAACACTTCAGGGACAAACTGTTTTGTGGCAAAACTATCTCGATTCGCACTTTGGTAGAAGGCGAATTCATCTTCGTTCTATTGTAGTTTTCCTGCAAAATAGCCAAAAAATAAAATACGTCAGTAATCATATCTGGCAAAACGCTGAAGAACAGGGTACTCTATTGTTCAGTTCAGTGGCAGCAATTCACACCTAGCGACTCGACGATTCTCCAACTAACAGATATATGTGACGAATTCTGCCATGTCCCGGATGAAGGAAAAGCGCATAGAGCAGACGTCTGCGATGTCACTAAAACATTTTACACAGTATAGCACGCCAATTTGATTTACAAGCTTGAGAAAATCGGAATTGAAGGAGACCTAGTGGACCTTCGAAAATAATACCTTTCTGATAGAAAACACAGAGTAACTATAGCATCGGAATCCTCGTCACGGAGAGCTGTCTACTATGGAGTCAAACAGCGGTCTATTCTAAGGTCCCTTCTGTTTCTGGTATACATTAATGACATAACAGAAAATTTAATTAGTAATACGTCTCTTTTCGGATGATATGTCCTTATACCTTATTGGGTAAAACTGGTTGGTAGAATTTATTTCACACAATATATCCTCACACCTACGTTTTGTATCTCTCCAATTCGCAGATAACCGAGGTAAGAAACTACAAACACTTAGGTGTCATATTAAATAACAATTATACTTGGAATAATCATATTGGCCACATTTACTCGAAGGTCTGGGCATGAATGGATCTGATGAGGATGCATAAATGTGTCCTCGACAGAAGTATACAAGAGCAAACTTACTTTCCCTTGATCAAACCTCTCTTAGAATATGCAGACACAGGGTGGGGCAACTGTACTGAAACTAATGCCGCTGACACAGAGAAGATTCAAATAGTTGCTTCCAGAATCGTCACTGGTGCAACCATCAGGTCAAGTAAAGTCCTATTATGTATTGAAAACGTTGCCGTCAGATTTGTGACTGGCGCTACTGTCAGTACTAGAAAGGCCAGGTATATTTAGAAACATGTTGTGAGACCCTTAGAAAAAAGTCGCGAGAAACATAAATTAGTACAGTTTTTTAAAATGTATCATAACTTTGTCCCAAGCTATATAGCAAATAAGACTCTCCCATCCTTACTAACAAATCATACCCATTATCCTCACTATAACAGCAACCGTTGCATCCCCTATTGTCGCACAAAATACACCAGACGTCATTCATTCCGTCAACTACAATGTTGTGGAACGATCTCCCAGTTAATATTAGAGAGAAATCTCAAACAGAACCGAAACAGAGAAAGCAGACGACCACCCCTTTCTTTTCAGGTTCAAATTTATCACTATCGTCTACGACTGAGATGCAGTGATCTTAACGCACACCCATACGATAACCACTTGGCTCAGTCTCCTCTGTGTATCTTTGTAAAACAACATGTAGGTAATTTATCTATTTTCTTTGCCTAGTTTAACAAACATGTCTTAGATTTCTGAATACGTTTTTCAGTAAACTGCCGTAGATTATTATGCCCAGACCTTGGAAGGAGGATTCTGTGATATCTAGTGGAAATCTCCGTCCGTCCGCCCGTTTGTCAGACTGTCCGTATGCCCGTTCATTCGTCCGTCCGTCCGTCCGTCCGACGGTCCGTCTGTTTGTCCGTCTGACCGTCCATCCGTCTGTCAGTACAAACGTTTTGGATTGTAATTTCCGTCTGACCGTCCATCCGTCTGTCAGTACAAACGTTTTGGATTGTAATTTCTAAGCCATACGTCGGGTTTGGGTGCATGGGGGAACGGATATGCACAAGCGACGCATTCGGTTTAAAAATTCTTCCCAGAGTTATAGCCCTTTCTCGACCTCCGTATTGCATCCACTGCATGTTGGATTTGAAAACTACTTTTGTGATCAAATCATAGTTTTAAGGGTTACGTGTGGATGACGAGACAATGATTCCTTTCGATTTTAGTCCAGATAGACAATTCAATATGGGCCCATGTCATTATGCCACCGTCGGGGGCATATGCCACGCTTCGCGTTGCTCTTTTATAATTGGGTATTGCTGCAGCTTGTTTGCAAGTATTATAATTTAAAAGTCAGGTTTCTTGTTGAAAACTACAAGTGTAACGAATCATTTCTAGCAAATGTATACAAAAAAGTTACTCTAATTTCATTACATGAGTTTAATTTAATCGCAGTTACTTTTGTTGCACTGGGCCGTTCGTTTTTAGGCAGATTTGGGGTAATCTAGTCCTTAAAAAAATAGAAAAATTGCTCTACTTAAATGAACTAGATAGAGGATTGTTTCCGGATTGTATTACTATACTCACAGTGTGTTGAATTATACGACGTTCATTGAGCAATGTGGTCAAAATATTTTTGTATGTTTTATTTTAATATAGTTTGTAAGAGAAAAAAGACTGCCCCCAAATATCTCCCCTTCCATCAGTTGTATGCACAGAATAACGGACCGCTCTGGATCAGTGGTTGCACTTAAAATCGAAGGGTCCAGGGGTTATGGTTCGATCACCTCCAGTGCAACCGCGTTGTGCCCTCCCTTCCCTGCATACTAAGTCACATACATTTTCTGTACTCTCCATCATAAATTCTGGAGGGATGCCGTCCCTCGTCTTCTTTCATTTACCCTCTCCCAATGCTTGATTATTTCTACTGCTATACTTTCCCGGTCACCAGTACTTTTCCCATCCACCTTAATACTTTGTGTGGTACTAGCTTTGTTGGTTTTATTTATCCATTGCCAGAATATATTGGAACTTGATTTTCTTATTGCTTTTATGAGATTACTGTTTTGAACTTTCCTATTTGTATCCTTGATTTTATTAACCGTTGTTCTTGGCTCCTCATATACTTCTTTGACACTTTTAGTGGCTCAAGCATTTACCCCCTTAACTTTACCACGCCTTCTTTATTGCGTGTTTGACCTCATTATTTACTCTATATCCCAATTCATAAGTCATCACTCTGATTCTCCCTATGCTTTCTCTCCCAGCATCTTTTAGACTTCTTACAATTGAGTCCGTCACTTCCTGAATGTCATATATGGTCGACACATTTTCGAACTTTAATTTTAAGTTCTCTTCGAGGTGCACCAAGTCTGCTTCTTTTCCTAGCTTCCAAATTTCCTTAAAGACGACTCTTTGTTTTGCTATTCTATTGTCCTTAACACGTACTGTTACCAGACTGTGATCACCATTTAACTCAGCTTTCCTTCGTTGTCTATTTCCATGTCTACGACCTCCTTCCATATCTCTGCGTCAGTGAGTACAGAGTCTATTAGTGTCTTTCTATCATTCCTTTCCCATGTCCATTGCCCTTACACTTTGCATCACTATTCAAAATATTCAAGCCCCGTTCATTTATAAGCTCTAAGATTTTCCCCCATTAACATTGATTTTCTTATCCCCACCCACTACACCCTCCCATCCGTCCCAATGTGACCATTAAAATCGCCTATTAAGAGGAGCAGTAGGAGAGCGATGGGTCGGCCCTCATTGGGTGGAGGGAGAGCCGGTGGGGGAAGTGACGTCATAGTCACGTGACCTAGTGACGTCGTGTTGTATTGTCATCGTAGCCCGAGTCAGCAGCCATCTTGTGAAGTCATCCCCTTAGTGACACGTGGTCCAAGTGCGCATGCGTAGCGCGTGTTGTTAGAGTGATACGTGTTCCCGCCGTCCATTTTTTGTACGGGAGGCCGCCATCTTGGTTTCTATGGTAGCACGTGGTTGCTATGTTATCCAAAGGCCTACAATAGGACAAGGGTATTTCGCAGGGTATGTTCCATTGTACAAGAGTAATTTACAGATTCGCAGAATTACCCAAATAAACCCGACAATCTCTCCAAATGACCAAAACCGACTTTATTTACTACGGATTGCCCCCAGAATCCTTTTAGGACCGCATAACATAGATTTTAATAGTACCACATAGTGCTGTAGTACCGACGAGGACCAGGTGGTAAGTTCGATTTAAATAAGGTACTTTTTCCTAGAATCCCATGATTATGCCTATTACAGATGCTACTCTAAAACTAACTGTCTATCTCGTCCCAACTATCTCGGGTTCCCTCGTCCAAGTTTTACAATCACCAGTGCTTGATTTCCCATAACCTGTATTCAGAGGTATCTCTCTTGTGTATAATGATATTGCAACCACGTGGTACCATAGAAACCAAGATGGCGGCCTCCCGTACACAAAATGGCCGACGGAAACACGTATCACCCTAACACGCTCTGCGCATGAGCAGTATGACCACATATCACTATTAGGATGACGTCACAAGATGGCCGCTCACGCGGGCTACCACGGCAACACAACATGGCTTAACTAGGTCATGGCGTCACTTCCCCCTCCAGCTCTCCCTCCGGCCAATGAGGCCGATCCATCGCTCTCCTATTACTGCCGCTGATTCGACGTGATTCTCAAATTACAAGGCATCCTTTTTGTCAGTGCTTTCTTTCCTGCCCCCCCCCCCCCCCCCCCCACCCCTCCTCCACCTAGCATTCATATCGATCGGTTTAATGATATACCGTACTTTGACTTTCTCAATTTCTTTAATAATCATACCAACCCATTCCACATTTAGACACGCTATTGTCACCACCACGCTCCAGTAAACACGACCAACTTAAACAAGACAAACTATTCCCAAATGTGGCATCTGTGTACCCCTTTAATCATGATGTCTCTTTGTTCCGCACATAGTACAAATACCTTTTTGCTCAGATCATTTTAATCTAATTTCTATTAAAATCCTGCCTGCCTGCCTGCCTGCCTGCCTGCCAGTCCACCCGCACGCCTGTCCGCCCACTAAGATGAGTTCGAATTGAAGCGAATTTAATTTCAACGCTTTCAAAGTAGATATTGCACCTTCTGAAGACCATAATATATCGACAATCTCCACTCAAGACATTTTTGCAACTGCGAATCGTCATCTTGGGCAAATAATTCAATAAGCGGATTTATTCCATGCCGAAATTAAAATAGATTCAGAACCAGAACTGCCTTGACCTCGTCTTCTTTCCTCATAGACGCGACTGAAATTACTCTGAGTTCAATCATTGGTACGATTCGCTGCGTCGTAATTTCCTCAAGTTGTTTTTTCGTTTTTTTCTGCTTCAAATACCATAATAGTTTTCTGCAGTCAGTAGCTGTGTTTACTTTATGAGAAGGTTCGAGTCTGACATATCTCTGCTTATCGATATTGCAGACTGAGAAGGAAATTTTGTCTCCCAAGTGCATCAAGTTGCCATCTGCAAAGATTGGCAAGGCATATTACGCCTTATTGCACCCAAATGACGACTTAGCCAACATCACACTACTGCATTGCGTGCAATGCTCTCATCGCGTTCAATGTTTAAATATCTTCACGGTTTCGGTATACTAGATGGGGGTGTTTCACTTACACAACCGCGTTCGATGGTGCAAGAGATTCCAGCCCAAACCATTACACTACCCCCGCCGAAACGGTCGCATTCCCTCACGCATGCATCCGAAATCGTTCTCCCCGTCGGCGATACACTCTTGCTATACCATATGCATGCCGTAGACAAAATCGTAATTCGTCACTAAAAAGAACTGTGCTCCAACGCTAGAACACGCTGACGTACCTATTCCATTCTGACGGTACGATGACGTTGGGTAAAAATTGGTCCTTGGTACGGACGCCTACTTCGGATGGCCTGTTCAGCGAGTCTGTTGCGAACATTTTCTGCACTGATTCTATTGTTCGTTCTACCAGGAGTAATTGCTGCTGTCCTCGTCACCGGAAGGAAGCGATCCCGCAAGTGAGACGTCCCGATGTGACGGTCTTGTTCAGGGATCGTAACTCTTGGTCGACCAGAACGCGGTCGGTCAGCAGTAGATCCAGTGGTTCTATGCCTTCCAATGAGACGGTAAATAGTGGCCTCTGTGACTCCGAACTCAGCAGCGAGCTCATCTGGGGGTATTCCAGCCTCATGCATACCAATGGCATGCAACCTCTGATTTTCGGTTAACCTTGGCATTTTTTAAAAATGTCGGAAGACAAAAACAAGCGTGTGTTCTCAATAACCCAGGGTTTCTAGCACAACATTACACAAAGAAAATCGTCGGTTACCCATTCAATTTGACATCTCCGGGTAGCACGTGCTATTTTGAAATCCGTAGAAAAATTTTTACGGTTGGGTGGACAACAACAACTTGTCATTAAACTCTTTGCACGACGTCTTGTCCACAAACATGCAACATTACAACTATTATATTTAATCCGTTATGCTATTTTTTCACATTTGTTTTATTATACTTTCTTTTTAGATTCAGTATGTATGATATTGTAAGTTTAATGGAACAACCAAAATAAAAGAAACAAACATCAAATAAATTGACATTACATGGAAATGGACAGAAAACAAAACAATAAGAAAATGCATTGCCGTTTGAAACATTTATAAACATCCAAACTTATCAAGCATTACAACAATAACAGGTTCAAGAATTTCACATTTTTAGCAACGTTCGTAATATATAACACACATGTCAGAATAGCTAATACATTGTTATGCAGGGGTACATGTTAAGAGGAAAATATTCATTTTCGTGGTATTTTTCTGAATAATAGTACTTTGACAACGGTATATAATACTCTTGTGGTGACATATGAACTGGAGAAGTTCATGGTGTCGTTGCAGTCACTGTCGATGATTCTGGTTGTAAGTTTTGAAGGTAACGGGGTTTTTTCTCGGTTGAGTCGGTGGGGAAGTTAATAATGTTGTTGCTACTACTGTCGGTGATTCTGGTGGTGAGCTTTGTGGTGATGATAACAGGCTTGTTGTCGGTTGAGTCGGCGGGGAAGTTATTGATGTTGTTGGCATCACTGTCGGTGATTCTGTTGGAGAGCTTTGTGGTGATCGTAACTGGTTTGTTCTTGATTAAGTCGGCGGGGAAGTTAATGATGTTGTTGAGATCAGTGTCGGTGATTCTGGTGGTGAGTTTTGTTGTGATGGTAAAGGTTTTGTTGTCAGTTGAGTCGACGCGGAAGTTAATGATGTCGTTGCCATACTGTCGGTGATTCTGGTGATGAACCTTTTGGCGATGGTAACGGGTTTCTTCTCATTTGAGTGGGTGGGGTAGTTAATGATATTGTTGCCACCACTGCAGGTGATTCTTGTGAGTTTTGTGGTGATGGTAACAGGTTTTCAGTCGATGGTGATGTTCGATCAAATGGTGACGTGGTTTTTGGCATTGCTGGTATATTGTAGTGAGGTGGGAAATACGCAAATGGAAAACACAGACGCTAACATTGGAGGAGGAACTGTAAACTGTGATATATGCTCATTGCTGCATTTTTCTAATTGATTTGGAATTTCCTTTTTCGCTTTCGCACGTTTATTTTTGAACCAGGACTGAACGAAAAAAGTACATATGCTATTTTACAGCGAAATTAAAAAACAGAGTTCGTGGCTGACAATTGCCATTGGAAGAGTTTTACAGGAAAGTTAGCTCCCTTTAATTCCCTAAAGCTGTCAGTAAATTTAACACAAAGGGTATGTTGAAACCTGTTTAAAAGTTAGAACATGGCAATCTTACCATCTTTTGATGTCAGCTAAAGTTTTTGTGTTCATTATATCGGCAGTGTGGGCGTCATGACGTAATAATTAAAATACAGACACTGTCTTTGTCCATTAATCTAAACCTGTAGGGGGCGTGATCTGAGAAGAATAAAACGTGCAAATTAATGTAACAACACATTCCCTAAACAAAGAGCCAAAGTGAATACATATTGTTGGTAGGTATAATACTGAGATAAATTATAAATGGTGGATTATCTCTACTAGTTGCTTGTAATTAGCTTGCCATAAAAGCCAAGTTTCCGTTTGTTACTTTTAATAAATGAAAACAACAGACAACTCAGAGAGCTGTCTGTTGTCTTGTTTGGTAAATTTAACAAAAGGAAACGTGGCTTCATTTTCTACTGATGTCATGGGCGCTTTCTCATCAATTACTTACCTCTTAAATTGCTCGTCTTCGCTCGTTTCGAAATTTCAAGGGATATAATTTATCGAACGTCTATTTTCATTGCGATATGAGTCGGGGACGTCCTACGCATCATGACTACTTGTCATCCGGTATATGAAAAAAATGATACGCCATCGTCATGAGTGAAATGAAGTATAAGGTATAAAACGACAAAACAAAAGTAAAAAAAAATATGTGTTAAGAAATGATGAACCCTTTCTACGACGAAAAGGTAATAATTAGGCAGCGCTATTTACAACATCTCCATTCGAATGTCATTATATTGCCATATTTTCCTTACACATAGCTCATGACTCTTCACTGTAGAAAGCTGGTTAAGCTCGGTCCAGTGAGCTGTAATTTTGAGAGAAAAAAAACATATTTTGTAAATATACTATTTCCTGGACATTGGTAGGGGGCTGTTGGCGTTGTCGTAGGCGCCTGCCAAGCATATCCCAGACGTGATCGATTGTTGAAAGGTCTGGACTTAGTGCTAGCCAAGACAGTGTAGTGATGTTCTGCTTCTGGGGGAACTCTGTGGCAATTCGGGCCCTGTGTGCTCTTGCATTGTCATCTTGGAAAATGAACCGACGGCCGTGACGTCGCGCAAATGGCACCACATGAGCTGCTAACTTGTTGTCACGGTAGTATTGCTCTCTGACACGCCCTTGGATGACATGTAATACTGTTCTGCTTGTCGTGGTTATGCCTCCCGCACCATAACCGATCCACCACCAAAACGACCATGCAGCCCAACGGTTACGTCATAGCATCGTTCGTTCCGCCGCCACCACACTCTGTTTCGGCTGTTGTGGACGTCGAGGGTGAACCTCGATTCATCGGAAACATAAGGTTGCTCCACCGACGATTGTCCCGGCGCTGTCGTGCTCCACACAAATTACGCTTTGCTGCGACGTGACGTTCAGTCAAACGTGGAATTATTCGAGGTTGTCGAGCGTACAAATTCCAGCTGTGAAGGCGATTGCGGATAGTTTGACCACTGACTCGCACATTTGCCTCTCGCTGCAGCTGCTGTCCAATTTGTGAGGCACTTTGATGGCGGTTACGCAATGCTGAGGTTTGGATGAAACGATCATTGTTGGCAGTTGTCATCCCTTGAATGACCTGACCGACATTACCCGCCTGAAGGTAGCGTGAGCACAAAGTGCTAGTCACCGATTGAGTAACGTTGAGAATTTGAGCCACTGCAGTCTGTCTGTTGCCAGCTTAATTCCACCTTCTTTGCTTGCTGAGAAATTTCAAGGTAGATAACTTATGGAAAGTCGATTTTCATGGCGATATGTGTCGGGAATGTCCCACGAATCACGACTACTTGTGACCTGTTATATTAAAAAGCCCGCGGCATGAGTGAAATAAAGTAGAAGTTATAAAACTACACAACAAAAGTAAAAAACAATATGGTTTAACAAATGATTAACCATTTATACGACGAAACGGTAATAATCTGGCTGCGCTATTTACAAACATCTCTATTCGGATGTCATGATTTTGCCATATTTTCCTTAAACATAGCTTATGACTCCTACCTGTAGCAAGCTAGTTAAGCCCGTTCAGGGGAGCTGCAATTTTGAGAGAAAAAACATATTTTAGTAATTCTGTGACTATTTCGGCGATCAACTGTCAGAGTCTCCAACGATTTACACGGTTTAAAAAGCGGTGTTAATTGCGATTGTAGGAAAGTGCTCCGTCGACGTATAAGACGCCATAATAAGTAGTATCACCGTGTCTCCACGAGGGCAATCGGGATTACGTGTCTTAGCCGTGGACAGAGCCCAGGTAGTGCGGTTTAGGACTGAATTGTCGATATTTCGACTTAACCCTTTACCTAACATGAAAAGCAGACGACACTTGCAAAAAAAATCTTGAATAACTAATTTTTTTCATTTTTTGTCTCAAAAACATGGGTTATGACCCCTCGTTGGAACGAGCTCGACGAGCTCGTTCCAACGAGGGGTCATAACCTATGTTTTTGAGACAAAAAATGAAAAAAATAATGAAAATTAATTGTCGATTTTTGGGAATACCGCTGGCCGGTTTTGGTCGTTACGTTAGGTAAAGGGTTAAAGTTCAATGGTCTAAAAACATTTGCCCGTTTCATTTGTTGTTTTCTTGATTTCACGATATCATCTGTTTGAAATATTTACTTACTCCTGAAAGAGAGGTTTAACCAGCTTGCGACCTGACCTCGAAAACAACGGTGTGAGATTGACAACAAGAGGAGAGCAACGCTCAGTGTCGTAACATGAATATTCTAAGTGATTTTATTAATATTTACCTTTACGCTCTTGCATGGGACGCCTACCGCCAACGACATCACTTCCAAAACACTGACGTCAGGATATTTATTTTTCTGGAACTCATTGGACAAGATTTGCAGTTGTTCTGAGGTGTATGTGGTATGAACGTGCTTTTTCTTCGCAGGTTCGCCGTGGGTATCATCTATTTGTGCCACACTGGTAGTTTCTCTAACATCATGTAAAGACTCTGGACTGTTGCCCTGTCTCTGCCACCACCATGCCGTCTTACAGGTGTGCCATACTGCTGAAATCTTGCTCAGGCTCTGGTGATCAGCGTATGGTGTACACCAAGGGCTTCACCATCCTGACAATGCGTAGCCCCTTGCTTCGCCATCTCAACAGCCCACCACATTTCTGCTTGAGACAAATGCCTTCTTACATTTGCATACGCAATATTCAATCATTAAATCACAATGGTTTGTGTTAAAATGAAGACTGAATACCCTACACATGTCATGTACATGTAGACAGTACACGAAAACATCATGAAAATCAAGGGGTACCTGCTTTCCATGACTGTCACGAAAAGTCTGCCTGTCAAGAGAGCTAATGTAAACACTGGGGACCATCTCAATACATTCCTCAATCATATTCACCAAATATATCGCAAGTATTTCACAAGCAAATTTCACAATGATGTGTCAAATATGTGGTGCTAAGCAAACTTTGGGTAGTATAGTTTGATCCACTAGGCAGGAATATGGAATGCGTTTTAAAGAATAACTTGAAAATACTGTAAACATGCAATCGCGATAACATTGGAATTACCGCGACTGTAAATATGAGAGTTGATGCGAGGCAGTGGTGAGGTGGCAACACTCTACACCACTAGAGGTTTTGGCGAAATAAATGTTAACTTGTCGATTGTTTTATTTTTGAGGTCTTGATAGATATAGGCCCACACAGACACATGAAACAGATGGAGAGGATTTCCAGTTTTTTAGTTAAAACGACGAAGACTGCAAAGATTGTAAACATGTCCATATAAGGTGAGGACATATCGTCCGCTGAGTGCAACAAGGTGCCATCTGCAATGCCTTAGTGTTGCAGATGGCTCCATGCTGCACTCAATGGGTGATATCCTCAAATTATAAGGGAATGAACACAACGAATGTTCATCAAAAATGATTGATGCAGTAGGTCATACGTGGCACGTGACTCTGCTGTGCATAGTTTTTTCTGTCCGACATTTGTATGGTCTCGCTTTACCACTAACAGTAGTAATATGTTTACTATTATTACATGTGCTTTACATCAATAAGGCTTCATCAATAATTATACATAAAGTATCACTCGGCAGAAAGAACCTATATGTCATCTGAACAATCATATTTGTCTGATAAAGTGCACATTTACAAGGATGGCTGCAGAACGTTTTTATAGTAAGGACAATATTAAATCCGTATCATTACTTCAAAAAACTGAAGCTTGGGTCTATCATTGTAACGTTCCCTGCATTTTTATTACACGTACAGATTGTCTGGTTTTACAGTCCAGGCAACAATACTGTCAATATAAGGTTTCCGACATGGATCAGTCCATTCCTTCAGTTTGTCGCTTCAGAGTGATAGGATCCCATCAAAACGTGTAGAACATCAAATTGATGTATTGATAAAATGCTCAGTGTATAAAGGGTACACTTATGGAAGAAAATTCTCATGGAACAGTCAACAGATTTCAGCCGAGGTTCAATCAAACTAACAACAAAGAAAAAATAAAGCGAGTGTACAATTTTTGGTTGTTCTGCAGCAAACAAACTAACAAAGTGAAAAAGTTGTGAACTCTTACTAGTATTTTATCCTTTATTTTTTTCCTGTAGTTCATTTAACATATTTAAGGCATTTGATTTATTACTGGTGTGGGAGGTATTGGTATATAAAGGCTCACAATAGCGTTAACGGTCGAAGAAAGTTCTCGGGTGTTCGAACACTCTGATTGCATCGATAGTGGGTTTAATGCTGCCACAGCACACCGGCCTATCGGGTGTGCAAGTAAGATGGATGTTCTTGTTAGAGATGGTTAATATACCTAAAAACCAAACCGATATCGATATCATGGGGATACCGTATAACCGAACCGAACCGAACCAATAGTTGAATACGGAAACCATCTGAAGTTTCAAATTTTCCTACATTCGCTATTTATAAGGGCCTGTTGAGGCTTGATAACAGTGGAAAGTTCATTTTCAGGAAAGAAGTCGCTGATTTTCCTTTTAGGTTTGTTAAACCCTTAAGGATCAATTGTCCTGAATTCCCACTAGACTACACCTTGAAAATGTCCAGCTGCTTGGCAGTTATTTCTACACAAATATTCGCTGCCTGTTTAGGCAGCCAAGACCTGACTAGAAATCATTGTCCAAGCGATTTGTCTATTGTCAGCAGGACTCACAAATGATGGCGTGGTCAGAGCACATGCTCTAAAATCGCAAAGCTTGAAATAGTTCTTTAAACTTTAAGGTGTTTATAGAACAAGTCACGAAAGAAATGTAGATATGATTTGTGTTTTAAAAGAATGTCACTATTGAGTTCATTGGCACTGGCATTTATAGCTTTGTGGGGGAACGATGCAAGGACAAATTATTCTGTTTTTGTCCTCGTGAGAATTCTCCTTCGGTACTATAAGCACATGTCAAGATACCGAATACTAAACCGATACCGAACATACTCCTCTAAAAATACCGAAACCGGCAATGAACTTAAAATTTCAATACCTCCCATCTCCGGTCCTCGGTGCGGACAGAGACACGCTCCGCGCAGGGTGAACATCCTTTCGGAGTATTCGAAAAGAGCGATGCCACGAAGTCGCAGCTACGAAGATCATCCCACGCACTTGCGATTATGGGCCGAGGAGAGGCGTTAATGTACCTTGCATAATTTGCTCGCAAATCCTTGTAAAACAAATAAGCTTAAAACTGGGGTGGAAGCCCAACACGCTGTTGGTTTATTAGTAATCCACTCTCCACGTTCTATATTTCCGTGACATTCTGTTGTTCATCAGGAGAGTCTGCATTAAGTATCTGCGGTCGATCCTCACGAAATGCTGCGCATGCAAAGTAGCTATTAGAAAGGATAAAAACCGCGTTCATTGTCTTTCTAACACGAGTTTAACTTCAAAATAATCTTGGTCCGAGATAAGTCAGTAGATGGCCACTTTTTACTCTCACGGCGATTCCATGAAGAGACTTTTTGGGGTGTTCAGATTAGCTGAACTATCGGCGTACATGCAGCTGTGTCATAAAGGGGGGAGGGGGTAGTCTCATCCATCAAGGATTTGGTCGGGAAATTTAAAGTCCTGTATTTCGGTACTGGAAGGAGAACTCTGTGTGTTTTTAGTATATACTGTATGGTACTGAAATAATTTGATCAATTTTAAAATTCGACCAGCCAACGTGCATCATATTGTCATGTGCCCTGCCGGAAACCAAGTAACCCATTAAATAATCCACAGGGTAAAATATCTTCAAAAGAACTGACACATTTAGTTAGTTTAACCAATATTTATTCAAAATTTTTCAAAATAATATAAATTTTACAGCATAATAGATGGTGGAACCGACAGAAAGCTAAAAAGCTTATACTAGGTCGTTTCCACATACAACATTTACAATGTTACAATATAAAGGGATCAATAATAGTCAAAACGTTGCATATATATTGTTTAAACTATGCTCATTAAAGTCAGAGATATCGAAGAATAAGAAGAGAATTATGTATGAAGAGAAAAAGCAGGAAGCCAACCAGGGTGTAAACTAAGCCGATGACGATACCAGCCAACTACAATGGGCAGGCACGTTAGCTGGAAATGTTCAGTTGACTCAATTTCCCAAAATTGACAGTAAGGTGACAGTGATATGTGATTGGCGTACAAATGTGAGTTGAGGTTACTACATCCCAGGCGCAACCTACAATGGTATATTTGTGCTGCACGACATTTAGCATTACTGAAGAAGGATGGCGGCCGTCGGCTATTATGATTTAAGTAATTCTTGAAGTTGCTGTAAGAATTGTTATCTCTTATTGGCAATGGTATGTTGTTCCATAGTTTAGTCACTTCTGGGATGAAAGACGTTTGGTACAAATTGGTTCCACAGAACTGGCTTCTGTAGAAATTTGGGCTAGATCTTGGGTGGTTGAATTTAATCCACAAAAAAAACTGAAAGTATGCTCATATCTCGGAAAACTAATCCCCGCTCTCATCCACCCCGTTTGGTCTCTAATACACAAATTATCGAGGTTAACAGTCACAAACATTTAGGTGTTATGTTAAATACTAGTTGCACATGGACTAATCACATTGACTATATCTGTGCCAAAGCCTGGACACGTATAAATTTAATGCGAAAGTACAAATTCGTACTTGATAGATGCGTTCTGAAAAAAAATCTATTTCGCATCCATAAGACCCCTATTAGAATATGCTGATACAGTCTGGGACAACTGTGATGAAGCGGATATTGCTAATATAGAGAAAATGTAAGTGGCAGCAGGTAGGGTTGTTAACTAGGGATGTTACAGGTTGAACTGTCAGTGCCATTAAAGCTTCATTATACTCTGAACTGTATGGTAACTGAGACTTCTGTTCTGTAAACAGCAAAATTGGTTAACTCTTTACCCAACGAATCGGCCGCATCCGCCCCCTTAATATGCAAATATAGCAGTTGAAAAAAATATTATTTTTCAAAAAATGTCAATAAACCCATATCATGTGACACCTCGTTGGAACGAGCTCGTCGAGCTCGTGCAAACGAGGGGTCACATGATATGGTTTTGTTGAAATTTTTTGAAAAATTTGAAAAAATGATATTTAAAATAATAAATTTTGATATCGTCTGCGTTGGGTAAAGGGTTAAAACATGTTAGGGTACTGGAATTGATAATAAACTCAATTCTACTCTGCTGCAATGTATCTAATCTAAACCGATGCCACGAAAACTGTACTTTGTCGGGGTTTTGATGCCTTCAAATCTCGGTTAGCTTATTATCCTGCATAATGGACCATAGAGCTTTGGCAGCATTATTCATAACAAAATTCTTGGAATCCAATGGGCCAAAATGTTTATTAACCCTTTGAACCCTAGCGGCCGCTTTTCCGACACGTCATAAAGTCATTAAATGGGATGGCTGTTCAGTAAATGTGTGAGGAAGACCTATCAATATTTTCATCGGGCTGCACGTTGAAAATATTGATCAGTCTACCCCAGTTGTGAATATGGACTCTTCTAGTTGTTGCCATTGAACTGGCATGGAAGATATCACTAGAGTTGAAAGGGTTAAAGTAAGCCATCATAATGAGATTTTCCAGATTTTTAACTGAATTATTTAAATTGGAGAAAAATATGACAGTTCCTTTCAAATCATAAGGGGCATGAACAGAAATAATATGATAAACAATATTCTATACATTGAGTTTTACGATAAGTAAACGACAATTATCGTCCATGGACACTTCTTTAACAACATTGGAATATTGTTTGGAAAGCATCATTGCCACTCCACAAGACGCATTTGTGTGATTGTTGGACAAAACCTACCTCTCCAAATATTTTCGTATTTTTTAACTAGAGCATCATCAAAATGAACTTCTTATTGAGTGGCTATGTCACACCGCTTTTCTTTTAGTAAGACAGTAGGTTTTTGGAATTTTTTTTCACTTCTTAACCCATTAGAGTTCAAGGTGCACAATATGACCACTGAGGAGAGAAAAAGAAACAGTAATGTATCCATAATCCTGCACATTTGACACAATCCTCGTTCTGTTTTCCATTCTATTTAGCATTTTTCGAAATAGGATAATATTGTGACCTTTTTCGAAGTTCCATTTGTGTTTTATCAACCTCCATATCTGACTGCTGGGAATCGGGATAGTCAGTCACTGAGGCAATCTCTGCAGCTGTCTCCCCATTTCCAAGAGTGAGTTCTTCATTATGGTCCATATTTTCAACTAACTGATCAACAAGACCGCCTGTACATTTTTCAGCATTGTTTGGCACCTCAAGCGAAACCTCATCTTGTGAAGTAGGGTTTTCAGATCTGGGGATTTTAATTTCTAAATTAGAAGAGTCACACACAGTACTGCCAGAAATATTAGGTGAAGACTAGTCTGATTCATCTAATATACCCATACATGTACGACTGGAAAATGTTAATCCACATTTGTCACACAACTGATCATAATAGGGGTGTGAACCTTCAACATTTGCTTCTTCCTTTGTCTCACAGTTACAGTACTTACACAGTTTCTTACATGTTTCACAAATGGGTTCTGTGCAAAATCGTGACATATGGCCCTTCAATTGACATTTGAAACAGGAAATTTCCGGATAATTTTTGAGAATGTGTTGATCACAGAGACATTTACTGCATACTTTAACCTGGTCATTATGTAATACTCTAAAGTATACTGGTCCATCCACTGGATTGCATGCTGTATGGCAAGGATTTTATATGGGGTGGAAGTCTAATTTTAGCATAGCGAGTTCCATCAGCTATCTCAGTCCCGGGATAAAACCTTCGATAAACAGGTGATAATGGAACAATCCCAAGTTGAATTAATTTTTCCAGGATAATTTTATCTTCAAAATAGGATGGCAAGAACATAAATGAGACTACAACAGTTTTTGAGTAAATAATCTTACCATTATGGCTCGGTTTATTCTCAAGTAGATTGTCATCGAACAAATCTCCACACAATGGAACGCACGCCAAAATGGAGTTTTTCCACAAGTTTTTTCAACAAGCTTTCACACTTCTTTTACTTTCTTACCCTGATTGTCACCAACTTATCGTCTGATTGTAGAATCTTTCTTATACGTCACAGATTTTAAAGTATTTTCTTGCCTTGAACCTTTTGTCGACGGCGTCATACTGACAACATTGGATTCCGCCATCTTGCCTCCTTCGAAATGGACAGAAAACAAATAAAACGAAACAATAAGAAAATGCATTGCGGTTTGAAACATTTATAAAACAACCAACCTATCAAGCATTTCAACAATAACAAGTTCAAGAATTTCACATTTTTAACAACGTTCGGAATTTCTACAAATATATAAAACACATATCAGAATAGCTAATACATTGTTATACAGGGGTACATGTTAAGAGGAAAATGTTCATTTTCATAGTATTTTTCTAAACAATGGTCCTTTGACAACGGTATGTAGTACTCTTGTGGTGACGTATGAACTGGAGAAGTTAATGGTGTCGTTGCAGTCACTGTCGGTGATTCTGGTTGTGAGTTTTGTGGTGAAGGTAACGAGTTTGTTCTCGGTTGAGTCGGCGGGGAAGTTACTGACGTTGTTGCCATCACTGTCGGTGAGTCTGTTGGTGAGCTTTGTGGCGATGGTAACGTGTTTCTTCTCTGCTGAGTCGGCGGGGAAGTTAATGATGTTGTTGCCGCCACTACCGGTGATTCTGTTGGTGATTTTTGTGGTGATGGTAACGGGATTGTTCTGGGTTGAGTCGGCGGAGAAGTTAATGATGGTGTTGCCACCACTGTCCGTGATTCTGGTGGCGAATTTTGTGGTGATGATAACGGGATTGTTCTGGGTTGAGTCGTCGGAGAAGTTAATGACGATGTTGCCACCACTGTCGGTGATTCTGGTGGTGAGTTTTGTGGCGATGATAACGGGTTTGTTGTCGGTTGAGTCGGCGGGGAAGTTACTGATGTTGTTGCCATTACTGTCGGTGATTCTGGTGGTGAGCTTTGTGGCGATGGTAACGGGTTCCTTCTCGGTTGATTTGGCGGGAAAGTTAATAATGTTGTTGCCGCCACTCCCGGTGATTCTGGTGGTGAGTTTTGTGGTGATGTTAACGGGATTGTTCTGGGTTGAGTTGGTGGAGACGTTAATGGTGAGGATGCCACCACTGTCAGTGACTCTGGTGGCGAGTTTTGTAGTGATGGTAACGGGTTTCTTGTCGGTTGAGTCGACGGTGATGTTCGATCGAATGGTGACTTGGTTTTTGGCATTGACTGTACTGAGGTGGGAAATATGCAAACGGAAGTATAGACGTTAACATTGCAGGAGGAACTGTGAACTGTGATATATGCTCACTGGTGCATTTTTCCAATTGATCAGGATTTCTGTTGTTTACTTTCGCACGTTTGTTTTTGAACCAGGACTGAAAGAAAAAAAGTGCATATGCTATTTTAGAACGAAATTAAAAACCCAAGTTCGTGGGTGACAATTTTGTCATTGGAAGAAATTTACAGGGATGTGAGCTCCCTTTACTTTCATAAAGCTGTCAGTAAATTTAACACGATGGGTATGTTGAAACCTATTTAAAAGTAAGAACATGGCATTCGTGCCATCTTTTGATTTCGGCTAAAATTGTTTGTGTTCATTAAATCAGAGCGCGTGCGTCCTGACATAAAAATTAAAATACAGACTCTGCCTTTGTTCATTAATCTAAAGGTGTAGGAGGCGCGATTTGATTGGAAAAAAAAATAAAACGTGCAAATTACTGTAAAAACACATTCTGTAAACAAAGAGCCAAAGTGGGTGCATTTTGTTGGTAGGTGTAATACAGTAGAATCCTCTTAATTGAATATCCATTTTGCCAGTGAAAATTATGCAATTAACAGGAGTATACAATTAACAGGGATTTGGTCAGTTTCATGTGTTCTGGAGGTAAACTGAGCATTTATTCTATTATATCTTGTTTGACAGAGCTCTTAGAGCTCTGTCAAACAAGATATAATAGAATAAATGTCTGTATTGGATGTATGAGGCCAAAAAGGTTGATAAATAAGAGGAATTTGGTGCGTGCCACAGCAATGTTTTCGACATATTACAAAAATGTATATACAATTAACAGGAGTTTACTCTACAACCCATACGCAATTAACAGATCACATTTGTACTGAAGGTATGGTAAATGGTTTTGTGTTTGAAAATTATATTCAATTAACAGGGATATACAATTAAGAGATATCCAATTAAGTGGGCTCCACTGTACTGAGATAAATTCTAAATGGCAGATTATCTTTAATAGTTGCTTGTAATTTGATTGCCATAAAAGTCAAGTTCCCGTTTGTTATTTTTAACAAACGAAAACAACAGACAGCTCGGAGAACTGTCTGTTGTCCTGTTTGGTAAATTTAACAAAAGGAAACGTGGCTTTATTTTCTACTGCTGTACTGTACTGATGTCATGGGTGTTTTCTCATCAATTACTTATTTCTTAATTTGATCGTCTGTGCTGGTTTAGAAATTTCAAGGGAGATAATCTATCGGAAGTCGACTTTAATGGCGGTATGAGTCTGGGATATCCTACGCATCTGGACTACTTGTCATCCGTTATATTAAAAGATGATAGACCCGCGTCATGAGTGAAATGAAGTATAAGTTATAAAACGACAAAACAAAAATAAACAAGAATATGTTTTAAGAAAGGATTAACCCTTTATACGACGAAAAGGTAATAATCAGGCAGCGCTATTTACAAAATCTCCATTCATTATTTTGCCATATTTTCCTGGAAACATAGCGTATGACTCTTCGTTGCAGAAAGCTGGTTAAGCTCGTCGAGTGAGCTGTAATTATGAGAGAAAAAAACGTATTTCAGTAATTCTGTAAATATTTCGGTGATCAACTGTCAGACCCTTCAACGATTTACACGGTTAAGCGGAATTAATTTCGGTTGTAGGAAAGTGCAACGTCGACGTAATGGACGCATTAATAAATAGTATAACCGTGCCCCATGAAAGCAATCGGGATTAAGTGTCTTGCACATGGACAGAGCTCAGATGTTGCGGGACAGGGCTGAATTGTCGACTTTTCGATTTAAAGTCCAATGGTCTGAAAATCAGTTGCCCGTTCGTTTGTTTTTCTTGATTTCGCAATATTTTCTGTGTGAAATATTTACCTACTCCTGAAAGAGGGGATCAATCAGTTCGCAAGCTGACCTGGACAACAACGGTTTGGGGTTCAAAATAAGCGAAGAGCAACGCTCTGTGTCAAAACATCAATATGCTAAGTGTTCGTATTATATTTACCTTGAGGCTCTTAGCTCGGACGCCTAAAGCCGACGACATCTCTTCCAAAGCACTGGCATCGGGATATTTATTTTTCTGAAACTCAGAGTACAAAATTTGTAGCTGTTCTGAGGTGTATGTGGTGCGAGGATGCCTTTTCTTCGCAGGTTTGCCTTGGGTATCATCTATGTGTGCCACACTGGTAGTTTCTCTAACATCGTGTAAAGAATCTGGACTTGATAATGGCGAGTCCTTGGAAGAAGAGGTGTAGCTTACGTTATGATCTGCAGGTCTGTTAAAGTACCCACCGGTTACATCAAGGGACTCTGAAAGTATTACAAATGAAAAATTATTGGATATATTACCAAACCGCAGCTCGGTTCGGACAAAACTTAGTAGTTTAATTATTATAAAAGTTGTTATTTTGGAAGTTGTTAAAGCCTAACATTTGTGACTATATGTTTGGATTAATGAAGAAAGCATTTTATGACGTAAAATTATTGGATATATTACCAAACCGCAGCTAGGCTTGAACGTGTTCGGACCAAATGTAGGAGTTTAATTATTATAAAAGTTATTTTAGAAGTTGTTAAAGCCTAGCATTTTGTGACTATATGCTTGGATTAATGAAGAAAGCATTTTATGACTGTAAATACTGTAAACATGCAATCGCGATGACATTTGAATTACCGTAACTGTAAAAATGAGAGTTATATCGTTGAGGTGTTGATAGATGTAGGCCCACAAGAACACATGAAACAGACGGATAGGATTGCCAGTTGTTAGTTAAAACGACGAAGATTGCGTCTTCCGGACATCCATTGTAAGCATGTTCATGTAAGGTGAGGACATATTGTCTGCTGAGTGCACCAAGGCGCCATCTACAATGCTTTAGTGTTGCAGATGGCTCCATGCGTCACTGAATGCGTGATATCCTCAACTTATAAGGGAATGAAGACAATGAATGTCCGTCAGAAATGATTGATGCGATACGTCACACGTGGCGCGCGACTCTGCTGTGCATAGTTTTTCCTGTCCGACATTTTTAACAGTAGTAATATCTTTATTATTATCACGTCAGTATGATTTCATTATAAGTTATCTCCGCCAACATGTATGGTATATGGAGGTTTAATACCTGGATGTCGATTTTTAAACACAGAGCCCCGAGATAACGTTTTTGTCCCGTTTGAAGCAGAATACAAATATCGTAGAAATAAATTTGTAGATGCGTTTCACAGCTCCACAATCACTTGGACCAAATTCGTGATAGTTATTTTGTTTTATAATCGCAGAAGACAACAGATAGAGTTACATCCCTTGGGCCGTTAAGGAAATGAGTAAACAGTATTTTGTCATCCCATGAGTTCCAATGTGTTCTATGTGCCTACTGACACATAGAACACGCTGGTACTCGACGGACGAATTATTTGCTCTTATTTTATTTTTATGATTGAATTGTAGAAAATCTGATGATATCTGTGAGTATTTTCAGGTTTTTTTGTTCGATTTTTATTTTGAAGCGAGCAGAGGCGAAAGGCTTTCGTTCAAACCATTGTACCCCCGATGTTTCGCGTGCACTTATACCTTGGATGTTTGATGCACCCTTTACCATAGCTATTTGTCCAAGTCAGTCTGGCCAATCAAAGGACAGAAGTTCTCGGAATAAGGGGACAACAATAATTATACATAAATTAGCACGCATAATTGACTTATATGTCATCTAAACAATCAATCATATTTGTCTGATAAAGTGCACATTTGCATGGTTTATTGAGAGGACAATATTGCATCCGTACAATTTCTTAAAATTACTGCGGTTGCAGTCTATCATAATAAGTTTCCTAAATGTTCAACACGAAAATGTTTTCTCTATTTTACTGTCAAATTAAGTATACTGTTAATATACAGCTTCCATCCATTCACTCTGCAGCCCCGGAACTCCAGAGTTATAGGATGTCCTGGTCCCATGGAAACGTATAGAGAATCAGACTGACACATTGCTAAAACATTCAGTGTACAAAGCGCACTAATTGAGTAGCCAAGAGCATGCTTATGAAATAGTCAACAGACAGGTTTCAGTGGTGGTCCAGTCCACTAACAACTAAACAAATATCTGCGAAAGCGTGTGTAAAAATTTCGTTTCCTCTCCAGCTCAAAATTACAGAGTGAAAGGTAGACAATACAGTATTTTATCTGTCGAGTTCCTTCTCCTGAAGTTCATTTATCATATTTGAGGCGTTTGAATTATTACTGATATGGAAAGTTTTGGTTGATATAGTCCCAGAATTGCGTTGACGGTCGGAGAAAATTCTCGGAGTGTCCGAAAACTCTCTGCCTGCATTGATTTTGGGTTTGATGCCTCCGCGGCGTAACATCCTGTTGGGAGGGGACTAAAATGGCTGTCCTCTGTGCGGGGAGAGATACACTCCGCGCATGTTAAACATCCCTTCGCAGTAATCGAGAAAAGCGAGGCCACGCCGCTGCCGCTACGAAGGTCATCCCACGCACTTGCAAGTTGCACCATTGGACCAAGGAGGAGCGTTAAAATAAATTGCACAACTTGTTTGCCAATCCTTGTAAAACTTAAGCTTAAAACAAAAATTGGGATGAAAGCGCAAGTCTGTGGTTGCCTTTGTGGCAATTCATTCTCCGTCTTCTGTATTTCTGCAACATTCGAATATTCATTACGAGAGGCTGCAAAATCTGAGGCGATCCCCAAGAACTGTTGTGCATGCATGCAACATGGCAAATAAAAGTGCATAAATATCGTCCCGTTCACTGGCTTTCTGACACGAACTCCACCTGAAAATGATCTTGGTCCCAGATAAGCCGATCGATGGCCACATATTACTCTCTAAAGAATTTTAGGGTATTCGGATAAGCTGAACTACTGGCGTATATTCAGCTGTGTCATACATTGGGGGGGGGGGGGGGGGATCCATCAAGGATTTGGTCTGAAGTTTTAATGCCCTGTATTTTTATGGTTCTGAAATCTTTTGATCAATTTTAAAATTCTACCAGCCATTGTGCAAATATTTCGATTCAGATTTATATATTTATTCGCTATTTTCTTTTAAACCAAAATGCATTACATCTCGTTAGAACGAGCACATACAGGTAGGGTAAAAATGTGATATAAGGTACGTAAGTATGTGAATTTGTATATTTCTGAGATAATTATGAAATTAATTGCGATCTCATTGCATCAAACCTGTCATGTCTACTGCTGGAAACGAAGTAAACCACTAAACACTCCACAAGTTAAAATATCTTTTACGCGAAGATGCAGGGAATTGTTGGGAAATGTGGGAGCAAATGGAGACTCGAACTCGAAGGTGGAGAGTGGGGAGTTCTGCATTCCGGAAGGTAGCAGCAGACTTCTTAGTGTAGGAGAGACTAGTGACTATGAGTACCTGGGGGTAAATATAAACATCACAGGAAGAGGCATCTACCGAAACCACACAAATAAATTGATTCTGAATGGGAAGCGAATCCTTAACCAAATGAAACAGTTTCAATAAGGTTTTCGTGGGGATGTGGTACCCCAAAACCAGACAGTTGTGAAGAACTTGGAAATCCTGCAGAACGATGCAGGCCGATGGATAACGGGGTCGAGTAACGCCACAGCACCAGAAGCAATCAGAGGTGAGCTTGGGTGGATGAGGATCAAGGACAGGATAGACCTATTGAATCTGGGTTATCTTAATTACTTGGTAAATCTCCCAGACAGCCGATGGTGTAAAGTAATGTTCCTGAGAATTTTCATCTCAAATATCAAGATGGGGTGGATGGTCCAAGTGAGGGAGCTTGTAGAGAACTACTCATTGGATATCTCGGACCTGGACGTTGGGGCAAACCGGGGTAAAAAAATCGTAGGAGAAAGGGTCATGGAGGATGGTAAACGTAATTAGCGAGAGGGTGGCAAATCAAAGATATCTTTGGGTGGCCTGCGTGATAAAGAGAAGCCTGGTTTTGAAGAGTATTTTGATGGCACCTTTGGGGGGTCACTGTTGTTCAAGCTGAGGTCGCGGTTCCTGCAGCTGTGGGGAAAATTGGGAAAAACAGTGAAAAGGAGTGCCAGATGTGTAATTTGGGCGTGGTGGAGACCCTGGAACACTTTCTTCAAGAATGTCCAAAATACCAGTCTAAAAGAACACGATCCACGAGGAGTATAATGGGGAAGTAGGGTGGGAGAATGAAGGACATGTGGTTAGGGGGTGACTCAAAGGAGAGATTTAATGTGCTAATCGGAGAGATTGGGAAGAATGGGGCAAGGGATGTCATCAAGCAGTTCGTCTCCGAGTGTTGGGAGGAGAGAAGAAGCGTGGGAATAGGGAGGCAGTTGGTAGAACAGGGGTAACCAAGGCCTTCTCATACGAGAACCGCGACAAATCAGCGGCCGGCCAAAGTGTTATTGTATTGTATTGTTCTTCAAATGAACTGACACAAATGAACGTGTTCTGATAAAATTAATCAGTCGCCGGTGTCTGAGTCAAAATACATCATCTACAATGTCGTTCAGCTCGTTTCAACGAGGGGTCACAGGATTTGATTTCGTTGATTGTTTAGAGAAATAATGTTTTTTTTTCAACTGCTAAATTTGTAAATTACGATAGAAATTAAATTCAAGTATGGCTCCGAAGATCTAAGTAATGAAGATAATAGCTCAGTCTTTGGTCTAGTCCAAAATTATATTGTAGCTACAAAGCGCCTTCAGCAATTGTAAGTGTATATATAGAAGTGTATATATATATTCAAATCTTTGAAATAGTGGAGTTTGAATTTAACATAAGAATGTGTACGCCTGCCGTGCTTGTAGTTGCATGGTATCGTCATCGGCTCAGTTTGCACCCTGGTTGGCTTCCTGCTTTTTCTCTTCAAACATAATTCTCTTCTTATTCTTCGACATCTCTCACTTTAATGAGCATAGTTTAAACAATATATATGCAACTTTTTGACTATTATTGATTCCGTTATATTGTAATATTGTAAATATCGTATGTGGAAACGACCTTGTATAAGCTTTTCAGCTTTCTGTCGGATCCACCATCCACTACGTTGCATAATTAATATTATCTTGAAATATTTTGAACAAATATTGGTTAAACTAAATTCAAGTAGTTACATCTCCCATTAATTGAGGCTCCGGTGTTTAACCCTTTACTGCCACGCCCACTTTAGCCACATATGGTTGACCTCTTTGTACGCCTGTGTGCGAGGAAGTTTAATAAAATTTATAACATACCTGAGACTCTGTCATCTGATTAATTGTTGGAAAAAGGCTTTCTGAGATGATAGGTTTCATCTGCACTTATCAGAACGTACAGATAATCATCATGCAATACGTGACTATAGTCGTATTTGGCAGCGTAAGTGTTAAAAGCTGGGGAAAATGAACATAATGGTGATAATATATATTTAAATTAAATTTAAATGTGCTCACCATTAAAGTTCTGTCCATAATTCACAGTTGTACTATTATTCGACATATCCGACGTAGCTTTTACTATATTCATCATCTGTTGGAAGAAATATTTCTCGTTTCAAGTAAAGTTAGAGACTGAATGTATGGTGTTGACATGAACAGCAAAATCATTTTATATATTCAAGGGTTGACACGGCGTCTGTGAGTAAAGCATTTCAGTGTGTCAATTGTTAATAGATTTCAATCAATCTGGAATGCCAATCATCTGCCAACAATTAATTAGTTTGCAGATTTCTAAACGACAATGATGAATTGTTTTGATAGACAATTAACAAAGTTTTTCGAATACTGTGGAAAACAATTTTGACAGTGTTCATGTACATGATTTTAAGAACAACATAGCCACGACAATTCCTGTGTATCTTTTTGTCTCACTGTAAGTGTTTATTTTTTTATCTTGCTATTTCTTGCTATTTTCTATCTACATTTTTCCACTAAAAACGAATATTTAAGTCAATTCAACTAAACTATAATCTCTAATAACCTAAAAAATAAATTTAAAAATTATTTACAAAGAAAATAATGGATAAACAAAGTCAAGCTCAGGTAAACAGTTCGTTCTTTAATTCTGGCAGTGTAAGCAACAGTGGAAATTCCACTAACACTGACATGACACCGGTGATGTCGATGATGTCTGGCTTCCAGAAAGAAATTGCTAGATTGAATCACACAATAGAGGGTTTGCGGTCAGAGCTTCAAGCCCAGAAGCGACAGGCAGATAAAGAAAATGCTAAATTAAGAAAGGAGTTGGAAAAGGCAATTCTGAGAGCCAAATCAGGTAAGGAGGACCATGCTCCTCCTGCTCCCGATTCACCATATACTGACGCCGCAACAGGAATGGGAAGACCTGCGTCCGCCAGCTCACTGGCGGGGTTATCTGAAATCGATTCAGATCTAATTACCCCCAGCCAGGATAACTGGCTGCCTTCCATGGTAGAAGAAGCCATCAACACGGCGGCAGCTTCCACCACTGAGGCGGTTGAAATTCAATTAGATAAAAATTCAGCTAAAATCCCCAAATCGCAGCGACAGAAAAAATCACCAAACCAAAATCGGTCGAAAAGGAAACTCTCAATGAGTTCCGTGAAAATGATGAAACCGTGGACGTCGAAGACGAAAATGGTTTCTGTACGACTACTGATCGGCATGTCAAGAAGATAAAAAACTACCAAACAAAATTCACTGAGCACCGCTACTGGAAAGGGCTCGGTGGTCACACCAGGAAATGGGGGCTCTGTTAACGCAACATAGCCTTCATCACCGGAAATAGTGAATGCGACAGCGACAGCTAGCCCAAACAATAGCGTGACGTACGCCGACAAAGTAAAAGCCAAAACGCCCCCATAAGGTGACCAATAAAACCAACAAGACACAGAGCCATCCGCAACCAAACCCCTGTGTCGTAATCAAACGCGTCCACCCCAAAACGGAAAAAACACGATTGATAAAGCCCTTCCAGGATGCTCGTGGGAGAGACTTATCTCCAAAGCCACGGGTAACCATACTTGGAAAATAAAAGTAAAATGCCCCAGCAGAGCAACGAAGTTAAATCTGATAAGCAAAGGGGTAATTATCGACGGTAAAAGATACGAAACCGAGGAATATCGTGTTCTTCCGCAACCCATTCAGTGTCACAAGTGTCGGAAATTTGGGCACTTGTCACACAAATGTAACGGGGAGCAACGATGTATGAAATGCGGTAACAAACACATTGCGAATGCATGTAGTGCTAAAACTCTGAAATGCCCCAACTGCGGTGGTCAACACCCCAGCAACTACCGGGGATGTAGCCACTTCAAAAAAGTTAAAACAAACATCCAGCTTAAAGCTCTAAATGTAAGTAATGACAGGGACTCATCTTCCCCTTATTCCACGTGTATTCTAATGGCTGGCTCTATTTTCAGCATAATGTAGAAACACATGGACACCAGTCTTTCGGACGCTTGCAAAGAGATTAGTAAAACAGCCTCTAAGTTATATAATACTGAAATATCTCACACGCTATTAGAAGCGGCTGTCAACAAAATATAATTATGAAACAATATTACAAATAGCAACTAAACTTAAATAAACTAAGTAAAGTTATTCCTGAACCATTCATGGATACACTAAAAATAGCCCAGTGGAACGCTCGAAGCGTTAATCAGAAAAACTTGCAAATGTCACATTATTTCAAAATTATGGGCGTAATTGGAATTAGCGAAACATGGCTTAAACCAAACAAAAAATTCTCGCTATGTGGTTTTGATATTATTAGAAGAGATCGCCCCGTCCAAAAAGGTGGCGGTGTCGCTCTACTAATAAGGCAGGAGTTCAAGTACAAAACAATACCATGCGACCACCTCAATGCTGAAGTGATTGCAGCTGAAATTGAACTTGACCACAAACACGTGGCCATCATATCATTTTATAACAAGCCGCAAGCAACAGTAGACAGTAAAGAATTTGAATTCTTTACCAAAATGTACAAGCACTGCATATTCTTGGGTGATTTCAATTCCAAACACCAGGTATTCGATTGTCAAAAGTCTGAGCCTAATGGTGACGTCCTTTTCAACATCATTGAAGAACTTGATATATTCGTGGTAAATAACGATCAAGACGTAACATACATAAGCAACAACCCACTCCATCAATCAGATGTCCTAGACTTGATTATCACCAGCAAATCACTAACCAGCCAAATGCAAGACATATTTGTAGGGGATGATGAGCTAGGCAGTGATCACCTGCCGGTCCACGCCACTTTGAAATGTAATGCTGGTCCCGCAAGGTATCCTCCCGTGAATAGGAGGAACCTATCAAAAATTGACTGGAACCTCTTCAGAAACATTATGGAAGTAAAAATAAAAGCAAATGACCCCTTAAATGCTCATGAACTAGAAAAAGCCTGCACCCATATTAACGAGGTAATCAACAGCACACTAGATGAAAATTTGCCCCAAGCAAACAGTAAATACGCGGATAAACAGAATAACCCAAACAACTCTTCAAATAATCAAAGAAAAAAAGCCTTCCGGGCTTACCAATCAGAGAATGATCAAATGAAAAGAGCAGCACTTAAAACCGCGTATAATCGCCTACATGGAGAAGTAAAAAAGGCCATAGGTAACGACAATCGCGTGAGATGGGAAAAAGCAACAGTAAATCTAAATGGGCTGAGAGAACCTAAGAGGTTCTGGGATACATTTAAAACTCTTACTGGCCAAAAGAGCAAAATTGCCAATAATAATGCACTGAAGACTAGCGACGGAACTATGCCGTGGACGACAAGGCAAAGGCCAGCGCTTTTGCCGAACTTCTAAAGAGGGCGCATCGTTCACAAGAAGGGAACAGATATGACAACGATTTTAAGGTAAAAGTAAATAAATTTGTCCAAGATAACAACTCAATTTTCAATGAATCGAACTTCGGCCAAAGGCATGAAGACGGGGACGACCATGAATTAACAGAACCAATAAGCGTAGAAGAGGTCATGGTTATAATCAGAAAATGCAAGGCATCTTCGTCCCCAGGAGGAGACGAAGTCTCTTACAAAATAATGAAACAGTGCCCCAATATCTTCTACTGTAGACTTACTAAACTCCTAAACTGCTGTCTCTCCTGTGGGTACTTCCCAAAATGTTGGAAAGTGGCCACAGGAGTCATGATACCTAAACCCGACAAAGACCTTACCAACCCTTCTAACTACCGCCCAATCAGCTTGCTTAGCTGTGTTGGAAAATATTTGAGCGGATTCTCACTACGAGACTTCACAGCTATCTCGAATCAATCAACTTTTTCAACAAATAGCGAAGAGCGAATAGGAGTCAGAAAGAGGGAATCGAACACGTATATAGACTGGTCGATTATATGAAAACAGCATTTAGTCAAAACGAAATCGGAACAGCGCTTTTCTTGGATGTAGAAAAAGCGTTCGACTCGGTATGCCACAATGGCGTGAGATATAAACTAGCGAAAATGGGATTACCCACTAAAATTCTGAGGATCATATCATCATTTCTAACTGACCGAAAAATCAAGGTGAGGGTTAATCGCGAGGTGTCAGAGGAAGTAATACTCGAAGCGGGAACACCACAAGGGTCGGTTCTAAGTCCGCTTCTTTTCATAATATATGTGAAGGATATAGAAAAAGTAGGGAAAAACTGTGTTGATCTATCGCAGTTCTCAGACGACTAAGGCACTTGGACGGCCAGCAAGTCCAGAAACATAATTAAAAATCGTCTACAGGATACCATTCGCGATCTTGAGAGCTGGTGCGCCCTGTGGCGCATCAAACTCAATGCCGCCAAAACTCAAAAAGTTACGTTCTTCAAAAAGCAAAGGTAAAAAACAGTCCCCAGTATCGATCTCCAGTTATACGATCACAAACTAGAAGCAAACAAAGAGGCCAAATTTTTGGGATTTATCCTAGATAGCAATTTCAGTCTAAACAGTCACGTAAATTCCATTACGGTTAGAGCTACTAAACGTATCAGTTTTCTGAAGATGATCAGAGATAGAAATTGGGGAGCAAACAAAGGTGTGCTTCTCAAGCTCTACAAAACATTTATACGTCCGGTACTAGAATACGGTGCCATAATAACAAGTGACCTGAGCAAAATCAACATTCAGAAGATACAGAGGGTTCAAAATTATGCCCTGCGAGTGGCACTATGCAAACCGAAATGTACACCGATAAAGGAACTTCACGAACTAGCAAAAATAGAAACTATTGATACGCGATTAAAAGACCTACAAAACAAAACCCTCAACAGACTCCAAGATAGTGAATTAATGGTTGAGCTGAACGAACACCGATCCCTTAACAGAAAAACAAAATAAGTTTCCGGAAAAAATAAAAATAAAATAAAATAAAATAAAATAAAAAATTATACAATATAACCAAATCGGGTGGAGTCAGTGAGGATTGCCTCGCTACTCATTGAGAACTTTAGGATAGAGTCTGTGAGGACTGCCTCGCAACTCTGCTGAATCGCGATTGAAATGCATTTAATAAGATCTATATAACAAAACCCTCCACATACTCAGGGATAGTGAATCAGTGGTGAAGCTGAACGAACACCGAACCCTTAACAGAAAAACAAAATAATCTACAGTAAATTAAAATTACTCAATAGAATTAAACTGCGTGGAGTCAGTGAAGATTGCCTCGCTACTCATTGAGATCTTCAGGATTGAGTCTGTGAGGATTGCCTCGCAACTCTGCTTATGGGGAGTGGGCTCCGAAGAAACACACCCCTTACCCCATCTATAGCAACAATCACACAACAGGCACAATATACAATAGCGAAAACCTAGCTTTCTCTCTACTTATAACTTTTTCTAATTGAACATTCTCAAATTTTCTTGCAACACTCTTATAAAGAAACCACCAAACACGAGGCAAGGATTGAAACAAGCTTGTCTGGTTGGGGACGAGTGTACATTTTATATAAATAAACATTTGAATAAAGATTTAACAGCCCTTTTAAGGGCTTGAGGGTGTGTGTCTGTGAGAGTGTTTTTTTTTTGGGGGGGGGGGGGGGGGAGGAGGTCATTTGGAAATCCCAAAGGATAACCAGATACCTCATAATCACATTCGACATCCTATCTCCCAGAAAGCGTGATGGATGACTCCCGGTTTTTCAAAACCAAACTGTTGGAGCTTTCTCCACTCCTTTTTGTAACCGCTATGGTCATATACCGGGGCCGCTACCAAACCGGCGTTGCTGTTTGGTTTTCTTTTCTCTTCTTCCCTTAAATTTGCCATCGCACAACATTACATTCTGGCTCGCCACCATGGTGGGACTCAAACCTCTACCATCGCCGAGCTGGAACCAAATAAAGCCCACTCTCTAATAGTTTTAATGGCGTTGAGGGATTGAGTATTGACAATCTAACACTCCAACGAAAACTGCCGGAATTCTAACCGCGTGCCTACTCTCCTCAGACCCCATCTGAGGCAATAAGAAAGCTAGGTCTGTGTCATCCAAATGAAATAAAATAAGGTTAACCGGGTCGCAAGGGATTTGTAAATCCCATATCGTCCCTGCGCGCCTTCGGCGCGCAAAAACCTTTCATTCATTCATAGCCACGAGAGAGTTTGTCTATATTTGAAGCGGTGCAGTCAGCTCACGTGTTTTTCACATCCTATAAAAAGCAAAGGAAAAAACCCGTCCTTCATTTGAGGCAATAGGAAAGCTAGGCCTGTGTGATCCAAGTGGAATAAAATAAGGCTAACCGGGTCGCAGGAGATTTGTAAATCCCACATCGTCCCTGCGCGACTTCGGCGCGCTAAAACCTTTCATTCATTTCAGTCCCTAATATTGAGCTTAAGCTTTACGACGATAAACATGAAGCTAGTAATGAGGCAAAATTTCTGGGATTCACCCTGGATAGCAGTCTCAATCTAAACAATCAAGTAAACTCAGTCACCGTCAAAGTGACTAAAAGCATCAGTTTCCTGAGAATTTTCAACTCAAATATCAAAACGGGGTGGATGGTCCAAGTGAGGGAGCTAGTGGAGAACTACTCATTGGAGATCTCGGACCTGGACGTTGAAGCAAACCAGGGTAAAAAAAATCGTCAGAGAAAGTGTCATGGAGGATTGTAACCGTAATTGGCGAGAGGGGGTCAAATCAAAGAGGTCTTTGGGTGGCCTGCGTGATAAAGAGAAACCAGATTTTGAAGAGTACCTTGATGGCACCTTTGGGGGGTCACTGTTGTTCAAACTGAGGTCGCGATCCCTGGAGCTGAGGGGGAAAATTGGGAAAGACGGTGAAAGGGAGTGCCAGATGTGTAACTTGGGCATGGTGGATACTCTGGAACACTTTCTTCTAGAATGCCCAAAGTGTCAGTCTAAAAGAATGAGATTCACTGGGAGTATAATGGGGAGGTGGGATGGGAGAATGAAGGACATGTGGTTAAGGGGAGACTCAAAGGAGAGGGTTAATATGCTAATCGGAGATATTGGGAAGAATGGGGCAAGGGATGTCATCAAGCAGTTCGTCTCCGAGTGTTGGGAGGAGAGAAGCGTAGGAATAGGGAGGCAGTTGGGAGTCCAGGGGTAACCATGGCGTTCTCGCCCGAGAACCGCGACAAATCAGCGGCTGGAGAAAGTGCTATTATTATTGGGTAAAAATTGGGGAGCCAATAAAGAAGTTCTCCTCAAGCTTTACAACTCACGCACAGTACTAGAGTATGGGGCCATAATAACAAGTGACCTGAATAAAACTAACATTGAAAAGCTACAAATTGTCCAAAATCATGCCTTGCGCGTGGCTATGCGCAAGCCCACGTGGACATCGATAAAACAATTTCACGAGATAGCAAAAGTAGACAGTATAGAAATGCGCTTAAAATATCTTCAAAGCAAAACTCTAAATAGACTTCAAGACAGCGAATTAATAATAGAACTCAATGCGCATCGCGTCCTCAATAGGAAAACTAAATAATCTGGGGCGTGTCCATCGAAAGGGTTAAAGATTACATCATTGCGATGGGGTGAGCCAGACATTTTGTGACATAAATTCAGAACCGGCTGCGGGTGACACGATACGCACGAAAGCTTGCCTCTGTTACCAGTGGGAGTTGTAAACAGCGAGGAAAATCTCCACCTGCTGCCGGGTCTCCCCTCCCCGAGATATAAATTTCGGGAAAAAATACTGGCTTCCCCATCCACATGTCACTGGTCGTCACGGACGGAATAGTTGTAAATTCAAAACCGCTCTAATTTCCAGCTCTCTATCTTTTCTACCTCCTCCATCTCATCAGACACACACGACCAAACTGAATGACAAACTATGAGGGATTGAAACAATCCTCATGCAAAGATGTGCAGGACCAAGGCAAGGATTGAAACAATCTTGCCAGCAAACAGCCCTTTTAAGGGCTTTTTTGGGTGGGAAGGGGAAGGGGAGGTCAATTCCCGAAAGATAACCAGATACCCCATAATCACATACGACATCCTATCTCCCAGAAGGCTTGATGGAAGACTCCCGGTTTTTCAAACTAAACTGTTGGAGCTTTCTTCACTCCTTTTTTGTAACCGCTATGGTCATATACCGGGGCCGCTGCCAACCCGGCGTTGCTGTTTGGTTTTCTTTTCTCTTCTTCCCTTAATTTTGCCATCGCACAACATTATATTCTGGCTCGCCACGATGGTGGGACTCAAACCTCTACCATCACCATGGCGGAACCTAATAGAGCCCACTCTCTAATAGTCTTAATGGCGTTGAGGGATTGATTATTGACAATCTATCACTCCAAAGGAAACTGCCGGGAATTCTAACCGCGTGCTTACCCCTCCGACCCAATTTGAGGCAATAGGAAAGCTAGTCCCGTGTGATCCAACTGAAATAAAATCAGGTTAACCGGGTCGGAAGGGATTTGTAAATCCCACATCGTCCCTGCGCGCCTTCGGCGCGCTAAAACCTTTCATTCATTCATCACGTGTTTTTTTTTCATATTTCACACCGAATTTACTGATGTGCACAAAAGTATTGCAATATGTACAGACATTAGTATCAAGCGATTCTGTTTTAAATCTGCATTGCACAACGTAAACTCTTGTGTCGCTAATGTGGTTAGAGTTAATGAAGTACTAGCATAAACACTATTTATTCAAGAATTATGGAACATGTATATATTGACTAAATATCCATTTGGAGGAGGCGGTTGTATTCACAGACCTTGAGGCCGCAGCACAGAATGCTGAGAGGAGCAATTTTCCAAACACTACCCATAAAGAATGTTTTTTTTTTCCATTATGGACAGGTCCCATGGAAAGAAGTTCAAAAGTGTGGTTTGCAAGTGCAATACTTGGACAATGAGGACGTAAACCTATTACAAGCCTGTATCAGTGCTGAGTGATGCTTAGTGGCACACGTTAGAAGAAGCTCCAATGAGTTCAAAAATTGAGAAATGTACTGACAATGCAGCCGAGAATTGGATCGACGGAAACATACATGGAACCATCAAGAAACCGTAGGTCCACGGACAACAAACCATGTTGAAGAATAGCACCGCAAGTTACGTTTGTTTATTGTAGGTTCTCATCCAGCTATTTTTAAAATGATCTATTTTATTAAACTGGAAAGTGTTCTCATGAAGCAACTATACTTCAAATCAGTTAAGGAGGAAAAAGTTGCCCCCAGGTTAGAAAATCTTGCCTAATAAAATAATACCCTCTGTAGCTTCTGAGTGTCGGCTTTGGTCAGGTCACTTGTTGTACCTGACATATAAATGATTTATAAAGTTTAGTTTAAACAATATTTATTCAATAGAGAATGTTATATGTTACACTAACACCGTAAATCTCACAAAAACAAAAAACAAAAAACATTAAACAACAAAACACAGTGTAACAGATATCAAAATTTCAATGGACATTGAGTATTGTTGGGATTTGACAGAAAGCTCATAGTTTATTCGGGTCATCTCCCAAGGTTCTTGAATAATTAACTCATAAAGGTGCTATAAGAAATTGAATTGATGACTTATCACAATCTGGTGGTCTGGACCAACATCAATCCCAAGTTCATCAGTTACAAAATCAGTCGCCCACCATCCAAGATTATGCCCGGGCGGCGGGACGACCGATTCAATAACTAATCAACTTGGGCTGGAATAATAACTAAACAAGTTTATAACTCGCACGCGGGCCCCCTTTTCAAATGATTTGAAATTCTAAAATCTGATGACCTCTATAACCTTCACGTATCCCTCTTTATGCATGACTGGAAGAATAAAAGACTGCCCAGGCCATTTGATAATGCATGTCAGGTACATAGAAACCCTTCGGGTTGGACACAAGACACACGGTAAAATAGAAACACAGCTGAATTGTCCGTCCACATCTTCCCGGGAGTCTGGAACAATAGTGACTCTTTAATCCAGCAGCAAAGCAGACACATTAAAAAATTAAAAAACAAGACGCACTGTCACAGTGTCGAAGCTGCGACGATTCGTGCAACGGAATTATGTTTTTGACAAAAAAACTCGTTGGTGACAGACCGACCGACAGACACACCTACACTGCCACATATAGAGCTGCTCGTCGCAGCTAAAAAAAATAAATAAAAATAAAAAAAATATATATGCATCAAATCAGATGCCAGTAACTGTAAGTGATGCGATCTGTTCGGAGAGAGAACAAAAGCACATGGGAAGACGGGGGACCCAGACCACTATGAAGAAGTATGGGGTATTGTTTAGACTTTACTTGGAATTAATGAGTATGTGAAAAAAAATACAGGAGAATGTATTTGCTTCAAACAGAAAAAGAAGAAAAGGCCAGATTAAAAGATAGGAAAAAAGAAGGAAGGGATGAGAGAAAAAAAGAGGGGAAGCCAGTTTGAAAACACCAAGCGCCCAAGTGTGCTGCCTAAGCATAGAATCACGGGATTCCCCAAGAATACACAACGCAACCACAACGCCGCCAAGACGCAATCAAAACGTCACCTGTGGCATGGCGACATCACAACAACGCCGTGACGTCGTCACGGCACCAAGTCAGGTAGTCGTTGATTCAATGGCGGGTAGTCGTTGATTTTTTCGTTCTCTTGTATCGAGATCAATTATGGGTGTTAATTGTGTTTCTTGGCTGGAATATTTTTTCTAAACTGATTTGGATGCACTGATACGGGTTTTTACTTTACAATTCTGGGATGAATTCAAATGAGATTTAGTGGAATGTCTTAAAACTTTCTACATGTAAACATGTACGATCAATGACGATCAATGGCGGTTCTTCTCTGTGACTGTTTTCAATCATGCTTTATTGTGAACTGTGTTGTTTCCTCTCCCTCATTTTGGAGTGTACTTAATGGCCAGATTATAATAGTCAGGTATCTTAGGACCAAAAATACCCTTTTCATTTACTCGGAGGACAAAAGCACCAAATGTGACATATAGGTATTTTTCAAGGTGCTCTATCAGGAAAGGGTAAGCTCCAAAAATATTACTGCCTGGATCTTACCTTTTTTGGGGTAAAAACATTGAAAATCTATATAAAATGAGGGAAAATTGGAATCCGTATATTTCTGGAACCAAAATCCGTCTCAGGTTAATTGAATGGTGTTTTTATGTATCTCAGGTGGGTTGTTCAAGTAATGTGATGTGGACTTTTCCATATTCTGACAGTGAAGTGTCATTTTGGGGCATTTTCTACTATTTTTTGTTGATTTTCAGAGAAAATTGGAATCTGTGAAGAGAAGTGTTTATAATGTTTTTAGGGTGTTCTTATCGAACAATCCTGATAATAATTGATTGGAACTCATATTTTGAACCAGAAAAATTAAGAAAATATGCCAGTTGCACTGGAAACCAGATTCATGGCAACATGGCAGCTGATCATCCAGTTGGGCTGGGTTTTGAGTATAAGCAAAATATTACTTAGTCCAAAAAGTCCGATGGTGTGCACTCCAGTAAATTTGATTATTCCCACTTGCTGGATCCACTTGCATGATCTTCCTGGAACCACTCAACTGAGTGACGTCATGACGTCATGACATCATGACGTCAAAGTTGAAGGCAACTGTATTTCTAATATGGAGCTGGGTGTTACAAGCTTTGCAGGATTGAGAGATATTAAGACTTAGCAGAAAGAAAACAAAAATTATGAAGAATATGACAAAAACTCCAAGACCAGACAAAAACTGGTGAGTATTCTATATAATATTTTAAAAACATTAATGCCACCCCTCCCCCCCCCTTCCCTATTAAAATAAAAGGAGTGTTCAAATTGATGTTAGTAAGATCCCATTGCAAAGATTAAATATCTTATGAGCTGGATGAAGAAAAAGATGCCTACATTCCAAAATCCACGTTGCTTAGGTAAGTAAGACTGGAGTTCCGAAATGATGTTGCTGGTTGCAGTGGTTGGGGAATTCTGTCCAATTAATCAATATTTAGCCCACTATTCTTTATTTTTCATTTATCGAATTGAACTGCCCAGCGGCTGCAGGGGAAATGCTGCCCAATTTGTTTTTTCATTAATTGAAGTGAACTGCCCAGCGGCTGCAGAGAAAATGCTGCCCAATTTTTATGAATGACCTATTAACTGAAATGAACTGTGAAGGGGAAATGCTGCCCCATATTTCTTTTTTTTTAATTAACTGGACTGACCTGCCCAGTGGCTGCAGGAGAAATGCTGCCCATTTTTTCTGAATAACTTATTAATTGAAATGAACTACCCAGCGGCTGCAGGGGAGACGCTGCCCATTTTTTCTGAATGACTTAATTGAAATGAACTGCCCAGCGCCTGCAGGGGAAATGCCCATTTTTTAATTTTTTTTTTTATTAATTGGACTGAACTGCCCAGTGGCTGGAGGGGAAATGCTGCCCAATTTTTCTGAGTGACCTCTTATTAACCGATTTATAACTGAATGGAACCTTCCACCCAATGCTATGTCATTCAATTGGTGCATTCTATTTCTCTTCAAAAGAGGTGATAGGTTGGGAAAAGTATACAACAGGCAAGAAAAATGCTGAATTTCAGGAAAATGTTCAGATAATCAGTTCAACGAACGAGCAGAGAACTTATTCTCTTATTATATGAACAGTTTCTATGCAACCCATGCAGCATGAATGCTGCTCCCATTAACAATGGGTTAATTGAAATGAACTGCCCTGCAGCTACTGGGAAATGTTGCCCCATTTCTCTAGATGGTCTTTTTTCATTAATTTGACTGGTTTCCCCAAGGACTATACTGAAAGGGATTTCCAACTCTCCGATTAGTAAATTTTCCCCTACAGCATTTTTATAAATGAAATTAAAATCTGATCTTCTCTTACAGGTAATTTTGAAGATAAGCCCACGACTGACTACTAAACCAATGAAGATGTAATTGGCAAGATCCACATGTTGGTCCATCCGAGCTGTTTTCTTTGACATTTACAAGAAGAGAAGATTTGGTAATTATTCTAAATTATTTGCCAAGAAAAAAGTTCTCTATTCCTGGGGTGTTCACTGGTCATTTACAGATTGATGTGAATGTTCAATTGAAATGTCAACATTCTAAATAATCAAACTACTCTGCCTAGCGGCTACAGGGAGAATGCTGTCCAATTTTTAAATGTATTTTTTATTTGGGTGATCCATCTGATCTGCTAAGCAGCTACAGGGAAATGCTGCCTAATGTTCCGAATTGCTTTTCATTAATTGAGCTAGACTACCCAGAGGATACAGGATGAATGCTGTTCAATTTTTAAATGATTATCTTCTTTCGAAATGAACTGCCCAGTGGCTACAGAGGAAACTGCCCAATTTCTGATAGACATTTCCTTCAGTAGATTTGATCTGCCCAGGGGTTACATGGGAAATGCTGCCTCATTTTTTAAATTTGTTTTTCTTTTTTAAGGTGATCTGTTGTTCTGCCCAGCGGCTGCAGGGAAATGTTACTCAATTTTTCGAATTATTTTTCATTACTTGCAATAGACTGCCCAACGGCAACGAGTAACAAGGGAGATCTGCCCAATGTTTCTTAAATGATTTTCTTCTATTGAACTGAACTGCCCAGCGGCTCCAGGGAAATGCTGCCCGATTCTTCTAAATGATTTTCTTTTGTTGAACTCTGGTATCATCAATATGGTTTTTCTCATAAATTATAGCAATACTAGGATTATTGAACCGCAATGCTTACTGTTTAAACTATCTTGAGTAATTGATCAGGTGAACTAACGACTAACTATTTCAAAAAATAAGATACTCAATCAATCCTTTTCTGCGAGTTCACGCAAGAAGCTATCGAAAGCTTTCATAAAGTACACTCCATATAAAACTGCATTTCGCTTACCCAACTTTTTGTGTAGAAAAGTGGGGTACCAAAGTGCGGTTAGGACAGAAGCATTACATAATCAATTAGTGCTTGACGAGAAACTTCTTCCAGAGTCTGAACCTGTTTAGCAATATTAGTCTCTAAATTTCTAAAACCTGCATTTCATAAAATAATGACATAAAAATACCATATCTGTCCTTTCCAGATCATTGTACCCCGGAATAATGTATCTGAAAAAAGGCCTAAAGAATTGGTAGCATTACTGGAAGGGGGGAGGGGGGGGGGTAGGCTTTTGCCCCTTAACCGTAGATTTTGCCAACATTTGTCCCCCCCCCACCCCCCGTAACCTGGCATATTCACGCCTCCCGTAGTCAGCGGTCGACAACATGGTCTCTCCACTTTTAAATCTGATCCGCCGTGCCCAGAAGATTTTTCCCTTAAAATTTTATAAATTTTCCCTTTTTTATAGCTTGTGACCCTCATTGACGGGAGAGAGGAGGGGGCATTCCAATGAGGGGACCATAAATTATGTGACTGAGACAAAATATGGCAATTCACTATGTGTTTTAGCAATCTATAACTGTCCACGTCTGTTGAAATCCAGAATAGCATGTTCGACTCCAGTGACCTTGTGCGATTGATTTGAACAGTGAACTATATGACTTCATGCCATGTAGATCCAATTGACGGAAGAGCCACACTGTTTCACGTGATCGCCGAAATTCGCATTTTTTTGGCAAATTTATTATAAGAGAAAACGCGAAATACTTGACCGATTTTCACATTTGAAGGGTTTATTTGATATACAAAATTCACAAACAAAATGAACCAGAAACAAAAAAATGATTTAGTGAACAGAAATTAAAATGTAAATTGACGAAAAGTTTACTGATACAATCCAATGAACACTGATTAGCAAGTGCACGCCTGATATTATGTAACTACACATAACACACTCAGTTGATTTTTGGATAATTTTTTTATATGTAGCCCACGCGTGATGTTATTTTGATTATAGAGTAGACTAGGTTGTAATGGAAAGCATCAAACTCAAATTCGGATTTTTCTCTTGTCATTCCAGGTACATTCAATGGATATGTCTATCAACTGGGATAAGTGTGTGATATGTTCGAAGCGGACTGCGGACCCACTGTGTTGTCCAATGAACCAATTCAGGGTGGAGCCTGCTAAAGTATACACAGATTTTCTCTGCAATATAAGCAGTTTTCAACAACTCGGTGCTTTACCAGCAGATTTTCCTTTAACCAGTCAGGTCAGTGTAGATACTTTAATGACTAATAGGGCATCCTGGCACAAGAATTGCAGACAGACGTACAATAATTCAAAACTTGAAAGAACACAACAGCGTAAGCGTAAAATTGAGGGTGAAGAAGAAGAAGAAGAAGAAGCAGGGAAGAGAGTTTCTAAACGTCTATCTTCTGAGAATATCACCTCAAATGACACATGCATATTCTGTGAAGAATCGACTAATAAAGCAATACATACCTTCACCACGTTCTCTTCTGATGAGTCTCTACGTGACATGGCCACTGAATTGGAAGATCATGGACTCATGGCAAAATTGTCTGGTGGAGATGTCATTGCTATAGATGCGAAATATCATCATCACTGTTTGACGAAGTACAGGAATCAGTATCGGTCTCATATACGGTCTCTTGCAGGATACAGCGAAGATATGGAAAGGCTTAGAGCACGTGCCTTCACCGACTTGTTGTGCGATATTGAAAGTGACATAAACAAAAACGCCAAAACATTCAAGTTGTCTGACCTTTATGACAAATACACGAGAAAACTACACAGCTTTGGAATGGAGTCTCTGGTGAATAGAACACGACTTAAAGAAAGAATTTTGAATCATTTTGCAGACCTTGGAATACACGAGCTATCTGATGGGCGATGCAAATACCTTGTGTTTCCTGATGGAATTAAAGATATGTTGAACTCCTCTTTTGAGTTTTGTGACTACAGTGAAGAAACGAAAATACTACTGAAAGCAGCCAAGATATGCAGGCGAGAAATTTTCAGGAAAGATGTCATTTTCAATGGATCATTCCCACCACTATGTCAGGAAACATCAGTAGCATCAGCTGTGAATGACCTAGTATCTTTCATTCTTTATGGTTCAAGCCAATACAAGATGCCCGAATATTCCCAGGAATGCCTCACTATTTCTCAACTGCTGACATATAACTGTAAGAAGATGGGTCGCTACAAAGAGCCAAGAAGCAACAATAAACGCTGTACTCTAGAAAGGGAACCGCCATTGCCAGTTTATATCGGTCTCAATCTACATGCAACTTTAAGGTGTCGAAAGTTGATTGATGACTTAGCAACTTTTGGGATCAGCATTTCCTATCAACGCGTTATGCAAATCGAAAACTCGTTATCAAATAGAATCTCGAAGCAATATGAGCTTGAAGATATTGTCTGTCCAACCAATTTGAGGAAGGACTTATTCACCGTTGCTGCACTGGATAACATCGATCACAATCCATCTGGTACCTTGTCACAAGGATCATTCCATGGCACGGGGATAAGTCTTATCCAGTTTCCATCAGTTACCAACCCAGGTGAAATCAGGGATCCAACAGATTTTCCCTTCATGAAGGTTACAGCTGTTGATGATCTTCCGGATTCTTACACCGTCGTACCACCAATATCGCTGAATACAAAAAACGTGAAGCTACCATCTTCAAACATGAGCCAAGTTCCAAATATTATTGATATTGAGTTGGATAAGGAACAATCTTGGCTTGAACATTGTAGAAGTCTTTTCTCGGAAAACAACCTAAATGAAGACCAGTACATATCCTGGGCATGCTATCATGCACGTTTGCAACAACAACCTTCATGCCTTCCAGCTATCTATCATCTCACTACTCCCCTTATTCACAGAGAAAGCCAGTTCACCTGCTATGATTCAACATGGAATGCATATAATGAAATCTGTGACTGAGTTTCTCAATCCGGGACAGGTTCCAGTTATAGCTTGTGATTGTCCCATCTTTGCCATTAGTAAATATATTCAGTGGTCTCATCCTGAGGAGTTAGGCGAAGATAAAATGGTGATATTGTTTGGAGGTCTCCATCTAGAAAAGGGGTTATGGAATGTGCTCTGTGATTTACTTGAACTATCAGGGTGGACAGAACTGTTAACAGAAGCTACAATTGCTACTAGTGGTACTGCCGAATCTTTTCTATCTGCAACACGTATCACAAGAACTCGACATCCCATCAGATCACAGTTGCTGCATTATCGAATCTTCAAAACGAAGCCTTCTCAAAACAGGATGCGCATTCAAACTTTGATACTTGGAGGCGAAATATGATGTCAGTCAGTCCAACTTTCCAGTTCTGGGATTTGATCCTGAACACAGAAGTTTTAATCCTCACTTTAATTCGCGTACACAGAGAGAACAACTTTCATCTCTACATCCAATGCATGGATCAACTTGTGTATTTGTTTTTCGCAATGGATCACCAGAATTTCAGTCGCTGGATCAGCGTGCACATTCGTGATATGAAATCTCTGCCATCAACCCTAAAGGAACAAATTTCGGAACATTGGGTAGTCCCGAAGACCACAAATAGGTTTTCCATGATTCCCATCGACCAGACACATGAACAGGAAAATAAGAAGTTGAAAGATAAGGGTGGTGCCATAGGATTGACGGGTGATGTAAAATGCTTACAAAGATGGGCAAAAGTTGGACCCGAGCAAGTTAGACTCATTGGAGAGTTTGATTATCAATATCTCCCAGATGATATGCATGAAGATTTGAATTACAGGCATCATGAAGAAGGCCACTCCATGCAAAATCTGTTCCATTCCCAAATGAGAGAATTGACTGATGTCGTCAAATCTTATGCGAACCCATTTCAGGAGAACAGTGACAATTTAATTGTTATCACTACAGGAGTTTGTATGGCAGTGAGTGCCATCGAAGCTGTCAGGAATATTGAATTGATCGGAAAACAACAACATAGCAACTTTGTGCAACAGGTTATTATCGAGAGGAATGTCCCAATTGATGACCCAATAAAGAGAAATTCTCTGCACATTTGGAAATCACCAAAGCCTAGATCTAATAAGCAACTGTCTACTTTATTTGCTGTTCGGGAGGATGCCAGTTTATTTGGAAGACTTTATATATCCAACCTCAGTCGTGATGTAGATCAACAGGTCTTGTTCGACCATGAAAATCACCCGTATCCACCTGCTATTTCTGAGTTTGGTGATCTTCGTAAGGGACAAAAATCAAAATTACTGGAAAAATTCTCCATTGCAGAAGATAGAGATGTCTCAGAAATAATCAACAATAAAATATTTGATGGATCGGTACTTGTCCACACCCTTTTACCATCTTCATGCCTGACTTTTGAAGATTACATTTTGAAAGTTCTTCTGAAGTTTCTACAGAAAGAATTCATCAATACCAAGCGGGTTGATGTAGTATGGGACAGATACAATCCTCTGAGCATAAAAAACTCAGCTAGAGAAAGCAGAGGAAAAGGTTTCAGAATGAAAGTATCACCGAAAACTAAATTGCCTTCCAATTGGCGAGATTTTTTGAGAGACTCTCATAACAAAGAAGAACTGTTTGTCATGATAGCAGACGTTCTGTCCGAGAAAAGCATCCCTGTGGAGACTGCCCTATATATGACCAGGGGTCCAGCTGTTATAAGTGCTGGGAAAGGCAGCAGGATGTGCAATTCCAATCAGGAGAGGGCCGACACAAGGATAATGCTCCATATAATCCATGCTCTTGAAGAGGGAGCTCACAAAATTGTTATTAAAACGGTGGATACAGATATTGTGATTATATTAGTGGCCAAATTCTTCGATCTTATTCAGAGGTTCTCTAACATGGAACTTTTGATTGCGTTTGGAAGTGGCAAGAATTTCCGTTATTATGATGTGAACGTAATAGCCATGAGCTTTGGGGAAGAAATTGCGAGGGGCTTGCTAATGTTCCATGCATTCACTGGATGTGACTCGACGTCTTTTTTTTTTAAAAAAGGTAAACTATCAGCATGGGGAACATGGGAGTCATATCCCGAGGTTATTGAAACTTTCCGTTTCTTTGCTGACAATCCGTTTGCCGATTTGGATGCTGACACTTTGATATGTTGCAGAGGTTCGTTGTTTTCATGTACGATAGAGCAAGTTCCACAACCAAAGTCAATCAGGCAAGACAGAATCTTTTTGCTCTCAAAGGTTGTAAGCTGGACAGCATTCCCCCAACGGAAGACGCACTCCGAGAGCATTCATACCGAGCAATTTACCAAACTGGAATATGGGCCTGTTGTTTGGATCCTAATCCGGACATCCCATCACCCACAGCATTCGGTTGGTCGGTAGAAGACAATAATTTGAACCCGAGATGGATGCGCCAACCAGAGGTTTCTAAGGTGGCTCGTGAATTAATTAAATGCGGATGTACATCAGGCAGTTGCTCCAAAAAGTGCACATGTCACAAGGCAGGACTGAAGTGCACCAGACTGTGCAGCTGCAATTGTGAGAAATAAAACTCTTAAAGGTGTGTTACTAATGAGGTTCCTCAGAATATCGGAAATATTGAATATTACTAAAACATTTCATCAATAGATATTGGCAAACTATGGCCTACTCTCACTAATGATTTTTGTGTTAACAATATTGCAAGCCAGGTGTGAGCGTTTTCCGATGAATCTGTGCAATCCTTAAAATTCCTATTTCCATTAATTTCATTTCAAAATTAGAATGATTTCACCCCGAAAAGTATATTCTAGACGATATGATCATCGAATCTCAACTTCTCATTAATCGGTATCCTGAAAGTTGATTTTATGCCAAGTTTGAAATATTTCAAGTATATATTTTCATTATTGCAGGCGAATCACAATTTTCACTGCTTTTGACTGCAAATTTATAATATTCCACCCAAAAACAGAAGCTTCAGCTCACATATCGTTTGGGGTCACATTGTTGACAATATTCATCTCCAGATATGTTTATGTGCTCAATGTGAAAATTTCTGATACATACTTTGATAATTAGAACCAGATTCCAGTTTTCACTGATTTTCTTTTCGAATATGTATGATTTCACCCAAAATTGGTTCAAGCCAAGGGATCTACTAGGAGTTAATATGTTACCCATAAGTACCTCCATAGATATCTGCATGCCAGATTTGCATGGTTTTCCATTCATAGATTCTTATTTATGGCCAAATTCCCATTTTCACTCATTTTAAATCAGATTTTGGATGATTTCACCCAAAAAGCACCCCTCCTTATTGATGAGTTCAGTGGGCTACCTCCTCTCTCCGACAAGTACCCTTAAATATGACTATGTACAAAATTTATAACATTTTCAGTGAATAAATTTTTATTGAGAGCCAAATTCCAATTTTCTCTCATTTTAGTTTCGAATTCTGATGATTTCACCCAAAAAAGTAGGTTCCAGTTCGAGATTAAATTGGAGCTTAGCCTTTCATTGATCAGTGCCCCAAAATAGCGCACTGTGCCAAGTTTGGTGCTTTTGTCCGCCGAGTAAATATTTTGGCCCTTAAATACCTGACTATAACGGTGAACTTGAATGTTTAGAATGGAGACTTTCAGTAACATGGGAGAATAATTTCATAAAATATTAATATAATTCCAGATTTTTACTTGGATATTCTGAGTTCTTTACAACTGTCTGCCATTTTCGGCACAACTGTACCCTAATACTTGTTCTGATCACCATTGGATGCTTATGAACTGTTTTGTGAACTTTTCTCATTAATCCTTTAATATGAGTACTTCAAGTGTGAACACAGACAATGTGATCTTAGTTGAAGACGAAGGAAGGAGGAGAGGAGCAGTTGAAGGAGAAACGCCCTCGCCTATGGACAGAAAAAAAAAAACAAACCGCTGGAGCGTTACGAAAGTGTTTCTCCTCAGTATGATTTTTCTTTTGAGATATCTGGACGCGAATCAGCCTGAGAACCACCAGCATGGCTCGACGACCTTAAAAACTCCTTCTAAAGTAACATTGGTTTAGAATATCAAAAGCTACAATGACCTTATAATGACGAGGTAATTAATACTCACCACTGTGGTTAGTGATGGCTTGTAATGGTTTTTCTGAGTTCGTTTACTTCTGTCAAAAGTTACCTTTCGCAGGGTAAAGAAGTACTTCGTCTCCGGTATTCGTCAGCAAAGTGCCAAGGGCTGTTGCAGCTTCTCGCCGAAGTTGACTCCGTTTTCTTCCGGTAAACTCCGTTACCACTTCGGCCTACTCTGGAATACCCATTCCAATCTGGAGCGCTGCAACGCGGACGTTTTCACTTACCCTATTTCACAACACTCTTCCCCGTTTTAATTAAATTACTCTTACATTTTGCTTATAAAAATACGGGGAAAGAGTGATTTACTGGATTTTGGAACTTTATAGAAAATCTATTAATCTGGCCGATCTTTAATTTAATTTCATTCTTCAGTTAATTAATTTACATGGCCATTTTCTGTATTTAAGCATTCAGTTCCAAATCCTAAAAAATTACTGATTTACTTAAAATCTTTTTTTTAAAAAATTCATTTTTTCTTTTAAAAATCAGTTAATGGACTGTCGAACATTCGAACAGCCCAAATTATTTTAAAGGGCTGAGCTGTCACACACGCGAACAGCTCATTTCCAAAAGCCCTTTTCTAGGTCCCATTTTTTCTTGTTTCCCTATCAGTCTTCCTCAAGAGAAACTTGACCCGGTATTCTAACTGGGAATCCCCTTTTAAATTTCTTAGGTGGCTGCTTCGCCTTCCCTCTATGGTATCTCTCCATTGAAATCCGTGCTTAAAGTGTTTTTCCAGACTGTGTCCGTCACCTCCGAGATCCGTCAGATCAAAACACATCTTTTTCTCCACACAGTAGTTTTCAAGTTAACCCATGGCGTATACCAAGTATGCATATTTCATAAGATATTCCAAGTCAGAGGTTTTCAAAGAGATATACCAAGTGCGTTTACCAAAAATGAGGGTTTGCACCTAAGTCTACTAAATATACATCTGGTTTAAAAGCAGAATTACATTATCCTTGAGGCGACTTGGAGGCTTTTAACTGGGTGAGTGAAGCGCGCCTGGCTTTGCCTTGACGCACCTTTGGCCAACTACCCAAAAACATCACCTCAATCTAGGAAAAAATTCTACTAACCGTTGAGGCATCCCTGAGGCTCTACTTGGGCGAGTGACTACCCGTACACAGCCCAGTCCTCAACCTCAACCACCTAACCAATTTTGACCATGCAGTGAGGCACCCTGGAGGCTCCTACTGGACAATCTCTCTTCCCATCAGGCTTCCTCAGGTCCGAGTATTTGTCCAAGCTCCCCTCCTCACTGATGCAACTTTCCCTTGAGGCACCCGTGAGACTTATCCTGGGTAGTGTTTCAGCGCATCAGGTATCCCTCAGCACCTCACAACTGCCCAAGCCTCCCACCTCAATATGGGACAACTGGCATAACTGCAGTTAAACTTTAGTGGATCCGTAATTAAATTATTCACTTGAGGCAATTCTGGGCCTCCTCAAGTCTGGACAACCACCCAAACACCCTACCTCAAATACTGGAAAAATTTAAATCATGACCCCACCCAATTTACTATAAAATAAAACTTAGGTGAAATAATACGTAATAAACCTTTCCTTGAGGCACCCATGTGACTTATACTGGGGAGCGTCGTGCACCTCCGAGAACCGTCAGCACACTTCTGACAACTAACCAAGTCACCCACCTCAATCCGAAATAGTTTATTTCTTCCCCCAGGGTAATTTTGAAACTTAGGTGATATTAATACTTAATAAACCTTTCCTTGAGGCACCCATGTGACTTATACTGGGGAACGTCGTGCACTTCCGAGATCCGTCAGCACACTTCTGACAACTACCCAAGTCACCCACTTCAATCTGAAATAGTTTATTTCTTCCCCCAGGGTAATTTTGAAACTGATTCTGGAAAGGACTTATTCTGGGCTAACCACCCAAGCCTCTACCCCAGTCACAAAAAGAAATATAGGGATAAACACAGAATCTTTTCACTTTTACTTGAAGACCACATCAACCTGGAGATTTTGACACATACACTAACGGATTCATGGAATACCATAAACTGTCTTGGTATTGGCCACAGTGACCTCCAGCAGTTCATGAAGGCTTTCTCCTCTGATTGCAGCCACCGCCTGGGCAACTTCCCCTATCAGAGCAGGAGTTGACCATCGCCTTCTGGCCCCCATGGGAAAATATGGGGCGTCTGTTTCCAGTAACAGACGATTTGAGGGGATTGCAACCCTGTTTTCTTCATTTCCGGGGGAAAACTCCTGCAGAGACCAGTTAAACCAAAAAATGTATTGGGCCTATGACGTAGCCAGGCCTTAACGTCCACCTCCAGGCCCGCGAAACAATGAAGGTGGATAACCTGACTTACATGTGTCGTCTGCAAGATTTGGATAAGCGCCGTGTTCAACACATCATGGGACATCAGAGATCCCTCAGTCCCACGAACATGCAGCACCAGTGGCTTATCCTTTGGCGCCATTTCCAACAGTTCCCCGAAAATTCGGTCCTGTTCCTCAATTTCAGCTGGACCCTTTACATAGGTTCGGTCCAAACCGATTTCCCCAAAGGCGGCTACTTGGGGGGAATTAACCAACCCCTTGAGCTGCTGCTTCACCTCCTCAGTTAACAAATTGTACTTTGAGGGGTGGCAACCTACTGCTACAATACCACTCAACGCCTGTGGATCCTTCGGGAATTCCTCGGGGTCACACAAGACGTCGACAGCAGCTTCTAATTGAACAGGAACCTGGGGGTTCATCTGATCCCGAGTCCTTGCCAGCACCTGATCCAGTGTCAATCCTGGCAAGCGGTAGCTTTTCCGAACTCTGTTCAAATGAAAGTGAAAGTCTATAGCTATGGTGTCTCTCACTTTACCAGTGGCTGTCACCTTCAGAGTCACTGGGTCCATTTTCCTTTCAAATTCGAAGGGACCCGAAGAATCCACCACAGAAGATCTTCCCGAATCGGTCGGCCGCTTCTGCTTCAATTGTGGAGCCCCCTGTTTCTCTGCAGTAATTTTTAAAGTCACCGGGTCCATTTTTCTTTTTATTATGGGACCTTGGGGTTCCCTAACAGAAGAGCGTCCCGTATCGGTCAGCCGCTTCTGTTTTGATGGTGGGCCCCCTTGTTGTTTTGCGCCCCTCTTCTCAGGTGACTTAGACTTGGAAATTTCAGGTTTCGACACTGTTGCAGCTGCATCTGGGGTTCCCCTTGATGCAACTTCTGTGACGAGGTCCGACCAGGCTTTAGGAGCAGGGGGTATTGCGCTTCCGTTTTCCGTCAGCGCCACCTCCTCAGCAGCGACCGCCGAGATTATCCAGGCAGCAGCAACCGGTCCATCCTCAGTTTCATGAGGATAATCCAGTTGTGCCGCCCTAACCTGAGCAGTCAACCACTCTTCTGCCCCAATCTCACCCCTACGAGCCTTAGTCACCAGCATCTTCACCTGCCAAGGGGACACCTTTGTCTTCATGAAGGTGCTCTGAACCCTAAGACTGACCTGGTTCAGAACAAGGCATACCACCTTCCAGTGGAACAAACAAGAAACTGTATTTAATTGCTCCATTTGGATACCTTCAGGAGGAAGGCCGATACCTAGATCCCCAGAAATGGCCTTCATGGTTAGCTCATAACCACTACTAGGGACCAGGTCTTTTAAAAGCTCTGACTTGGTAGACGATTCTATGGCCCTCATTTTTTTAATAATTTTGTTAGAATCACCAAGTCAGATGATTTCTCTTCTAGCCCTAACACGGTTCTAGCAAGCAGACCCATGCCATGCACCATTTTAACCCTAAGAGGCTTTGGAGTGGTGATTCCAAATTCAATCCACCAAGCTGGTGGGAAGTGAGTCCCTGAAAAGTGCCTCTGTATATCCGTTTTGAATTCCATGGCGCACGTTTCCAGGGGACAAACTCTCACCACTTTAGATTTGGAACCCTGTTGGGCCTCCCTCAAGGGCTCCGCACCCTTTTGTGCCTCTTTGGTTATCTTGCCCTTTGCTAACTTTTGGGCCTTCCTCATTTTTATCAGAGATTTTTTCTGGCTTCCGGATTTTGAAGCCTCTCGGCCAGTCCTCGAGGTGTCCTTCGACTTGATCTTGCTCTGAGACAGCTGAGAAGACATCAGCTCGGTCTGTTCCCCTCCGGTATTCGTCAGAGAACCTTTGACCACAGACATCTGTTTGCCGATGTGGGCTTTCGCTTTGGGTGCAAAAACACCCCTTTCCTCAAGAACACTGTCCACTGACTCCACCCTAGCCTCTGCCTCAGCAGCACTAGCTACGGTACTTGGCTTCTCCAAGAATCGAATGTCCTTGGTGAAGGGAGTAGCAGACACCGCTCTTGTCCTAACCTTTGGTGTTCTAATTTTAGGAAATGGTCCCAAATTTTCTTTGACCCAAAAACGACATGACAGCTGCTCCAGAGCAAGAGCCGATACATCTTTTTGCCAGATTATATTTTTCTGTGCTTTGGCTAGGAGATATTGACTTTTAAGCACGTTTAACCTCTCTGCCAGTGACCAATTTGTTCCTAATAACAGGGCCATGAACCTAGATGCAGGTTTTATTAAAATATTTTCTTTCACGTGCCTCTTTAATTTCTGATGGAGCTCACTCAGTTCCTGCTGCTGAGTTTTAGCTCCAATTGCCGATAGAGCAATACGTTCTGCCATGCCTGTTAGTTTCCTTTCACGGACAGACGTATCTTTCTCTATTCTATCAATTGATCCCTGTTTTACTGGGTCGGGTGTGGGAATGGCTTCGTATTGAATCTCCATTTTTTTCCACACCATCGGATTCCTGCACAGTTGGGTCTTCCTCCTGTGCCTTCTCTACCCTGAACCCAGTAAGTGGAATCACACTCCGGTATTCGTCATGTGTTTCCTTTGTCTCCTTTTAAGGAGAACTACCTTCCCCTACCCTATCAGGAGTTCCTCAAGGGCCTCCGTCACAGATATGGAACTTACTGACCCGGTCCGGTCTCCGTCACGTGCCAGCATCGTTTCTGAATCCACATCCAGACCCAGATCCAGCTCTATGTCAGAGTTGTTTTCAGACATTTTCTGAAATGAAACGAATTAACAATTAGGACATTTGTACTCATCGATCTCCTCTCCTTCCTATCGGGTGATGTTAACGCATTTTCCGTGGAACCACTCTAGACAGTGATCACACTGTATCATGAACTGTCCACTATATGGTTTACGACAGATGCAAAAAACTGTAGATGCTCTAATTACAGTGACTTCCCCTGTTTCTTCAAATTTCTTCAGGCATTTTGCTAACCATGGTGGCAGAATCCTATCATGACACCTTTTTAACCTATCATGATTTGCCACACAAATAGAATTTTTGAAAATAACTTTGAATAAGTATGGGGTATAAACTTCACCAATAATGGCTGGTCCTTTCCAAAAAGGAGTCAATTTTCTACATCTACCCTTTTTCGTAGCATCATCTAACATGTAAACCACGTCACCCAATTTATAAGTTTTTCTTATTCAGAGTGAGATCATAATTTCGTTTCATTTTCTTACATTCAGATTTTAACTGCTTACGTGCAACTTCATGAGCCCTTTTTATTTCAGAATTCAAATCACGAACATACTCTGGAATTTCTTTTGATGGAATGTCTTTTTTGAAGTTAAATACCAAATCTGTTGGGTGATTTACTTCTCTGCCCAACATTAGTTTATTTGGGGTAAATCCAGTTAACCGGTGCACTGATGACCGCAAAGCTCCGGCTAACTGCGGAATAAATTTATCCCAATTTTTCTGACTTTTGTCTACAAAACACCGAACCGCGTTCATTAAGGTGCGGTTTTGGCGTTCCACTTGACCATTAGCCGAAGGTCGGTAAGGTGATGTTCGTGCTTTGTGAATTTGCAATAATTCGCAAATAGCTGTAAACAATTTACTTTCAAAACAAGGACCTTGGTCCGTGAAAATTTGAAATGGACAGCCAAATCGTGAAAAGAACTCATTAACCGCAGCACATGCGGCAGTTTCCGCAGTCTGATCTGGTAAAGGGATACATTCGACCCACTTTGTAAATTGGTCGATTATCATTAGTATATATTTGTTCCCTTTTTCAGTAAGTGGTAACGGACCCAGGAAATCCAAATGAACTCTCTCCATTGGATAACCTGAATGGAATATTGTCATATCCCATTTTGACTTTTTAGTTGGCTTTTGCCAACTGAACATTGTGGACAGGCTTCCACAAAAGTTCTGATTTCCTCACTCATTCCATACCAATAAAAGTTTTTAGTTGCCCTATATCTGGTACGTACTTCCCCTTGGTGCCCTGAAGCAGGAATATTATGGGCTAACGACAAAATTTCTGCCGAAAATTTACTGGGAACTACCAAAACTTTATCTAAACTATTTTTCCTAACCTCATATAAAAGCCCATCTTTTAAGAGAAACCTTTTCCTGTTAATCCACATATATTTTGTAGCATCGCTGCAAATGAAGAGTTCACCCTCAGTGGGTTGTTCTCTCGTTTCCAGCCATGTCACAATAGGTGAAATATCAGGGTCTTTTCTCTGCACTTCTTGCATTTCTGTTGAAGAACAGACCGCTGCAAGAGTAACGACATCATTATTAGCTGTAACTACCCTAATTTGAGGACCATTATATGTAGATTCAATCTCTAGGTAGGAATGGACCCAACCAGAATCTGGACAAATTGAACCAATATTGGGTGTTGTGTCCGTCCAACCATCACTGAAGCCCTGCAGAATTCCAGGAACCTCTAATTGGAATACACAAGGTAAATTTTCCATTGCCACCTGCCCCTGCATCATCTGGGGTGATTTCTGATATTGTAATTTCGGTTGTATCATCAAAAGTACATGATCCCTGGGGTAGAGGCACTACATAATCAACCTCTTCATCAAACTTAGCCCAATTTTTCTGTAAGCGAGCACAATAATTGCACCCGCGGCAAGGTAATTTTGAAAGTTTGCAACCCGAAAAATACTCTGGACACCCCTGACCAGTGGGCATTCTAGAAAGGGCATCTGCATTACTATTCAATTTCCCTGGCCTATGCTGGACTACCATATTATATTGGCTAAGTTCCTCCATCCAACTAGCCACCTGGCCTTGTGGATTCTTGAAGATTATTAGCCACCTAAGGCTATTGTGGTCAGTTCTAACAATAAATGGTCGTCCCAGCAAATAATGCCTAAACTGCCTAGTAAATCTTACCACTGCAAGCAACTCCTTCCTAGTTGTGCAGTACCGTATTTGCTGGGGGGGGGGGGGGGGGGGGGTTAACACAAAACTTTCATATGCAATTACTCTCTCCACCCCATTCTGAATCTGGGATAGCTCAACCCCTATCGCCCACCCACTGGCGTATGTATCGAGAATGAAAGTGTCACTATTGTTTGGAAGAGTGAGAACTGGTGGAGACACCAAACAAGTCTTAATAGCTTCGAAAGCATCTTGTTGGTCTTGTCCCCATTTAAATGTTTTTTGCCGGTTAAATCATAAAGAGGTTTAGCCATTTTGGCAAAATCTTTAATAAAGGTTCGGTGATAATTCACCAAACCACAAAAGCTTTCAACCTCTTTTGTAGTTTTTGGAATTTGCCAATTTTTAATAGTTTCCTTGGATTCATCATGTAATTCAACACCGCCTTTACTGACGATTCTTCCAAGAAACTCAATTTTGTGTTGGCAAAATTCACATTTTTGGGGTTTTAACTTTAAACCATATTTGCGAAATCTTTCCAGTATCTGGTTAAGACTTCGCAAATGACTGTCAAATGAACGCCCACCGCACACCACATCATCCAGATAACTCAAAGCCGTGGACCAGGTTAATCCTTGGAGAACCAAATTGATTACCCTTGACCACGTATAGGGACTACCGGAAAGACCGAAAGGCATTTTAACAAATTCCCAACTACCATGTTTGGTACTGAATGCCGTTTTGCACCTATCTTCTTTTCTAAGATTAACCTGATGATAGGCACTCATGCAATCCGCTTTACCAAACCATAAATTGCCTGAAAGCCAATCAAGACTCTCATCAATTTTGGGTAAGGGATAAACCTCATTCTTTGTGAATGCATTAATTTTCCGATAATCAATGCACCACCTCAGTGAATTGTCCCGTTTTCGAACTAAAACTGGCGGTGAGGCCCATTCACTTGAACTTGGTTGAATAACCCCAGTTTCTAACAATTTTTGTACATGGGATTCCTCCTCATCTGCAAAACACAAAGGTGTTCGCCTCATTGGTTGACGAATTGATGGATGATCTCCGGTGTCGATTGAATGTTAAATTTGTTTAAAGTTACCCATGTCAAATTCATTTTTGGCAAACACGTCTCCGAAATCCGTCAACAAGTTTGTCAATTGATCAGCTTGCTCCATACTTAAATGTTTTGACGATCTTTGGAACAAGTCTGTCAAATGATCAGGAACTTTATTTTTTCTATGTTCCGAAACATTAACTGCCCTTGCGCTTGCACGGCCAGCCTCTATTTCGTTAAACATTGGGACTTCTTTTTCATTCTCAAGGATCATATCAACCTCATAAGCAAAACCAATTAAGTGATTTTTATTCAATCGAATGTTGCGATTGTTAATATTCACCAAGCAAATCAGGGTTCCCTCATCGACACGGTGAACTGAACGCAACCCAATCAATGACAATGACTCAGCCGGTTCAGCTACAAATTCTGTCATTTGTTTATCTAACTCGCATTTTATTAATACAACTGAGTTAGGTGGAACAATTGTGTCCGAATCCAAAGTTATTCTAGCAATTCGTGTGGAATCATTTGGGTTTTTTGACACAGTGGGAATTTCAACATTTCCGATTTTAAAAGAATCATTTTTGATATCAATCACTGCCTTATGTTTCTTCAAAAAATCTATTCCCAATAAAATATCGTCTTCGATTGGCGCAACGTAAACACGCTCATGAAATATCAAATTTCCAATTTGAATGGAGACAGACCCTACAAAACTGCCTGTCATCCGCCCGTCTCTGGCAGCAGTGTTAAAACGAACAGATTTTATGACTGGTGGTTCTGGAATTATGCGCCTGAACAGCTTATCCGATAAAACAGTTACATCCGCAGCCGTATTAACAACTGCATCAGTTTTTTTGATTGCCAATAGTTAACTCCACATAAATCGCTGATGGTGATTTAACACGTTGAACAGTTATTTCTTTCTCAATAATTAGCGTTTCTTTATTGAGGTCATTTCCTGAGGTTGGTGGGGGCAAGATCAGACCTCGCGATTCGTCCCCCTCTCTTTTGGCTGATCCTTGAAAGTGACTTTCTTTTGTCCCTTAGCTTTATTTATTGGGCTTTTTGATGGACATTGCGACTTGTAATGACCATAGCCCTGACACCCAAAACATTGCACATTTTTAGTAGGAGAGCCTTTTAACTTTTTCTTATCCATCTTAGACTTTCCGGATTCCGTCAAGCCGTCAGAGGATTTTGAATCGAGCAGAGCTTTTAATTTATCAAACATCTGTTCAAATTTTCTTTCCAAAGTCTCTGCTTTACTCTCCAAAGCAAATGTTTTGGATTTCAAATACTCTATATCAGTTCCTGATTTGTTCTTGTTTGGGGAATTGCCATTCTGTGGAGATGACTTTCGGTAGTTTCTTTGATTTCTATGTTTTCCATTATTTCTATTTTTGTATGAAACTTCCCGAATATTTCCACTACTGTCATCACTGTCAGAATGACTTGCTTTATCCCCGAACATGGCCAATTGGTTATATTGGTGCCATTTGACCATTTGAACGGCTTCTTCCATATCTTTTGGTCGATTGTTTATCACATGTTCGGCTGCCTTGGTATTGGTGCAGCCATGGCAGAACTTGAACACTGCTTGTTGAGAAACAAAATGCTGTGGACAGTTTTTAAATGCGTGAGTTGCCAAGGACAAGACATATTCAGCCCAGTCTTCACTAGACTGATCTGGTTTCTGTCTTGCACTCTGAAACTCAGGCTGTGTCGTTTCGGGTGAACTGTGATCTCCGAAACGCGCTTCCAATTGTTTTAGCTGTTCTTGAATCGACATATCAGGGCTTTGTTCACACCACAATGAATAAACCGTACTAGGCTCACCACTTAAACTCAAACACAAAATACATTTTTGTTCTTCAGGCGACCATTGTTCAATTGATGCATATTTTTTAAATTTAGTTTCAAAAGCTTTCCATGATTCAGTGCCATCAAACTTTAAACCTTTAGGCACATACAAATGTCTTCGGTTTTCGGTATGGTGAACATTTCGAAAACTAAATTGGGGTGCATCTCCTTGGAGTCGCACTTGTGGTGAATAAAACCTACCCTGATTACCAAATTGAGGAAATTCCGAACCTTGATAATTCATTTTGGGCTGAATATCTGCAAGGTACTCGCCGTCCCGGATCGGTCGGGCTTCTCCTTGACAGAGTGCTTGGTTACCCAAAGTATAGCCAGGATGAGAATGAAATTCTAAATTTTGATTTTGGACATGCAGTGGACTTGACCCCCTTGCATGCTGAAAATTTGTATCTTGGCGTAAATGAAAAGGTGATCGGTTTTCCTGAATTTGGCAATTAGTGTCCCTGATTCCCTCAGGCCGTCTTCGGGAATCTACATAAGGTGATTCAACCAGAACTGCTTTTCTATTATCGTGTAACTGAATTCCTTCAGGTATTCTTCGGGAATTTATCAGTTCACGATCTAATTGCACTGCATTTTGACATACTTGAGTGGACGTCCTTCCGTCAGAGATCCCTCGAGAATTTGACCACTCACTTTTAACATCAAACCAAAGGATATGTATTACCAATCAATCCGCTCCTGTCAGAGATCCCTCGAGTAGCATTTGATTGGTTATACTGTAAATGTTGGTAACTCACACCTTGAGTTGCCCTTTGAACATTTGTGTCATAACTCTCACGATAGTGGTCACGTGTCTGATCTGTATGAAAAGTGTGATGTGGTAAATGGTTTTGTGTTCGACTGTTGCATACAATTGGATCAAATTGCAGCAAGTCATCAATCTGTATGTTTAAACCATTACCCTGTTGCTGTGACGCACTAATGTGTACCGGGGATGTGGCCGTTATGATTTGTGACCCACGACTATACATAGGCTGGGTAATCCCTGGCCCATGAGTGTAGGCACAAACATTTGGGCTACTTGTCATCTGGTGCAAACTTCCGGTGTTCATAATATTTCCCCTAATAGCCGAAGAAGTGTATGTTACGGCTGGGCTATTACATGCCAAAGAACCATGCCCTGCCAGTGTATAACTGGGCAAGCATGCTATTGTCGGTACAACTTTTTGACTATTACTGGCAGAAAAACCTGCCAAATTGTGGGAATCTAAAATGTTTTCATTTGTTACAAAGTTTGCATCAAACGTTTTTCCCGGAGTTGTGTGTGAGTAGTTGTCATAACCCGAGTGTGTGGTGACCCCACCATGACCTATTCCAACCCTGGATTGTCCATTTTCTGCACGACTGTGCATGGTGTCATGTATGCTATCCACTTTTTGTCGCACATCGGGATTTGTTTTGAGAGTGGCCGTCTGGAGTTGCAACTGCCTCTCCATCTCCCTCATTTCAGAAAGCAAATCGACACTCATTCTTTCATATTTACTCAATTTATTCTCCCAGTGCTCCCTATATGGAGAACCAGATGCTTGGGGTGAAAATCTACTCATACTCTCTGCCCCTCTTACATTACTTGAGTGTATGTGTGACGTGTCTGCAGGTACCCCCTGCTGTGCTTCCATAATCATGGCATATTGGTTCCGCTCAGGAGAATTCAGGCATTCCTCGTCCCCCATCACTTTGGAACCATCACTTACATTTACCCTGTCTGTTTTGCTTCCTGCTTGTGTACCCTGTATTTGCCCCTGGCCAAGGCTGTGTACACGTGGTGATGCAGTATGCGAGCTTAGGCCGCTCGACCCTGTTGATACAGGTGATAATGGAGTATATTTATTGTCTCCCCCTGTATACTGTTGATTTGCCCTACTTTCTGGGCCAACATAGGTTGAGGCAATAAACGATGGAGGTGGGGTAACCCCCCTACCTGGGCTTTGGCTAAGCCTAATCCTGTTGTCAATAGACACTGGATGCAGTGGCTGACTTAAGTCAATAACCTGCCACTGTGCTTTTGAGCCCCTGAAATATGGGATTTGAGTTAAATCATCCCAATTCAGCACTCCATACTTTTTTCTGCTTTCAATTATTGTAGAGGCAATTGTTTCCCCTACATGAGGAATCAGTAACTCTTTATTGGTGTTTTAGGGTCACATACTTATGCACAATGGCTAATCGTGATCGTGACAGTTTTACGGGTGGAGGAAGCCGGAGTACCCGGAGAGAACCACCGAGCAACGACAAGCAGCTGTCAGCTCTCCAACATCGTAACTCTGAACTCTGCACCGCAGCACAGGCAGGGTTAGATTGGTTGAAGACATGCGCACCATCGACGTGCAGTACGCCTCAGTACACAGCGTCATCGTGCCCCCATGTAGGCAATCGGGGTGAAGTGTCTTGCCCAAGGACACAACGCGGTTGCAGCAGGTGGGATTCGAACCGAGGACCTCTCGGCTTGCAGCCTGCACCTCTACCAACTGAGCCACCGCGCCCCAAGGAATCAGTAACAGTTCTTGAAAAGAAGCTGTATTGACATTAATTTTATTCATGCTTATTGTCGTAAATCACTGATATAAAAAAAAATATTTGTTTTTTTTTTAAATTTTTCACACAAAAAATTCAATGTTTATACAAGTTGTTTACTCTCGCGGAATGCTCAAGCAAACTCAGTGATTCACATCAACTTGCAAGGAAAATTTGAAGCAAAAATTCTATTGAGAAACCTGCAACATTTTCACAATCACGTAATGCTCAAATGAAAATATTGCTTTGACGCTCCAAACTGTTTATAAATTTCCGATTGAGCTACTGTTCAATCAATTTACAAACGACAACCGAATTTTTTCGATCACAACTGTATCGAACACAAAACCTTTTGTTTTCAATTTGTGAAAATCTATTTCGATAAGCACCAACCTATCGAAAAATAATTCACAAGGTGAAAAAAATTCATTATCTTCTCCCTAAACAAAACGAAAACGCAATTTCATCTTAAATTCAGGAAAAAGAAACAAAAGAGACAACTGTCTCAAGTGTCAAATTTACAATTCAAAATGGCGGCGACCACGCTAAACACGCCATTTCTCTTTGTATCAATATACCGAGGAAGGTCACGCAAGTTCTAACAAATCGTCGCCAAATAAAGTAACATTGGTTTAGAATATCAAAAGCTACAATGACCCTATAATGACGAGGTAATTAATACTCACCACTGTGTTTAGTGATGGCTTGTAATGGTTTCTCTGAGTTCGTTTACTTCTTTCAAAAGTTACCTTTCGCAGGGTAAAGAAGTACTTCGTCTCCGGTATTCGTCAGCAAAGTGCCAAGGGCTGTTGCAGCTTCTCGCCGAAGTTGACTCCGTTTTCTTCCGGTAAACTCCGTTACCACTTCGGCCTGCTCCGGAATACCCATTCCAATCTGGAGCGCTGCAACGCGGACGTTTTCACTTACCCTATTTCACAACACTTCATCAGAGTGCTCACTGACAGTTCTGTGCGTGACGTGCTGAAATCTATGTTCATGGAAGCTGCCCAAGAACAGATTGAAGACCTGGAGGAGACTGTGCGTGAACTGCGTGCCGAAATCAAAGAAAGGGACACATCAATAGCCCAATTAAGTGAAAAGTTAGATGACTTGGAACAATATGGACGAAGGGCCAATCTAAGGCTGTCGGGTGTGTCTGAGACCCCTGGTGAAAACACTGATGACATTGTCATTGATATTAGTAGGAAGATTGCAGTTCCGTTGTCACTCGACGATATTTCATGAAGTCACCGTGTTGGTCCGAGGTTTATTGGCGGTAAACCCAATAAAGATAGACCCATTATATTCAAGTTGAACAGTTACCGCACCAGGAATAAGCTCCACAGAGCAAGAACTAAACTTAAATCTGTTAGACTGGACAACCAACCTCCTCGTGGTGCCAACAGTAGCAGGAATTCTGGTATTTTCTTAAATGAGAATTTAACAGGGACAAGGGCTTCGATAGCTCGCCGAGCTCGTAAACTCGTCAGTGAAAGAAAAATCAAGGAATCTTGGGCATTCGATGGTGTGATCTTCTCCAAACTTGACAATGGATCCACCCATAGGATTGTGTCAACTTCTCAGATAGCTGAACTGGAAAAAAATTCAGACTTCTCATGAATATTGACTTGAATAAATCATAAATAGTAAGTTCGTAAACTTTTGATGAATTGTTCATGCCATCTCACTGAGAGATTCCTCAACATGTGCATGTGCATGTTGATATGCCCTGTTGCCGTTTGCCCGAGAGTTTCTATGGGCACTTTCCAACAAACTGCATCAGGTCAAATCCACTCTACTTCAAACACTTAAATTTTTTTTTTCTTCTTCTTCTCTTTTTTGTACACGAACATGCGAACAGTGCTTTTCCTGTGTTCCTGGTTCATGTCGATGAGCCCCATTAGTGGGTTTCTGTGCGTGCTTTCCAACAAACTGTACCAGGACAAATACAATTAACCTAATGTTTTCCTATGTGCGTGCTTTCCAACAAACTGTACCGGGACAAGTCCAATTAATCTAATGTTTTCCTCTCGTGCGTTCATGAACATGTAAACGGAGACTTTTCTGTGTTCCTGGTTCACGTTGTTAAGCCCTGCGGCAGTTTGTTGGAGAGTTCCTGTGCGTGCGTTCCAACAAACTATACCAGGACAAGTCCAATTAACCTAATGTTTTCTTCTTGTGCGTACATAAATACTATAAACAACGCCTTTTCGGTGTTCATGTTTCACGTTAATAAGCTCTGTTACAGTTTGTTGGAGAGTTGCTGTGGGCACTTTCCAACAAACTGTACCAGGACAAGTCCAATTAACCTAGTGTTTTCCTCTTGCGCGTTCAAGAACATGTAGACAGTGACTATTCTGTGTTCCTGGTTCACGTTGTTAAGCCCTGTTGCGGTTTGTTGGAGAGTTCCTGTGGGTAATTGTGGGTTCCTGTGGGTTCTTTCCAACAAACTATAGCATGACAAGTCCAAATTAACCTAATGTTTTCTTCCTGCGCGTACACGAATACTATAAATAGCGCCTTTCCTGTGTTCCTGTTTCACGTTGATAAACCCTGTTGCAGTCTGTTGAAGAGATCCTGTGGGTGCTTTCCAATAAACTGTACCAGGACACGTCCAATTAACCCGATGTTTTCTTTCTTCTTGTGCGTACATGGACATGTAAACAATGCCCTTCCTGTGGTTCTGGTTCACTTTGGTAAGCCCTGTTGCAGTTTGTTGGAGAGTTCCTGTAGGTACTTTCCAATAAACTGTACCAGGACAAGTCCAGTTAACCTGATGTTTTCTTTCCTCTTGCGCGTACATGGACAAGTAAACAATGCCTTTCCTGTGTTTCGGGTTCACGTTGATGAGCACTGTTGCAGTTTGTTTGGGTGCTTCCCAAAAAACTGTACCGGGACTAGTTCAACTAACGTGATGTTTTCTTTCTTCTTGCGCTTACATGGACATGTAAACAATGTCCTTCCTGTGTTTCTGGTTCACGCTGATAAGCCCTGTTTCAGTTTGTTGGAGAGTTCCTGTGGGTGCGTTCCAATAAACTGTACCAGGATAAGTCCAATCAACCTGATGTTTTCTTTCTTCTTGTGCGTACATGGACATGTAAACAATGTCTTTCCTGTGTTTCTGGTTCACGTTGATAAGCCCCGTTGCTGTTTGTTGGAGAGTTCCTGTGGGTGCGTCCCAGCTGACTGTAACAGGTCAGGTCTAATTAACCTAATGTTTTCTCCTTGCGTCTACATAACGTGTAAACAGTGCCTTTCCTGTGTTCCTGGTTCACGTTGACAAGCCCTGTTGCAGTTTGTTGGTGAGTTCCTGTGGGTACTCCTCAACAAACCGTACCAGGACAAGTTCAATTAACTAAATGTTTCCTTCCTGTGCGTACATGAACATGTAAACAGTGCTTTCCCTGCGTTCCCATTTCACGTTTATCAGCCCCGTTCCTATGGATACCTCCCAACAAACTGTAACTTTGTAAGTCCACTTAACCTGACGTTTTCTCCTCGCTTGTACATGTATGGGCATGTAAATATTGTCTTTCCCGTGTTCTTGGTTCATGTTGATAAGTTGATAAGTTGATAAGAAACTCTCCAAAGATCTGTAACAGGACGAGTCCATTTGAACTATTTTTTTCTCCTTGCTTGTACATTAACATGTAAATAGTGCCATTCCTGTGTTCATTCATTAGATTTATCTTCTTCCCTAAAATATCCTGCCTCAACACCATCCGTGACAGGATAAGTACATTTAACCTTATTTTTCTCATTGCTGGTACACGAAGATGCAAACAGTGTAATGCCTGTGTTGCTGGTTCATGCCGATAAGCCCCGTTTGAATGAGTTTCTGTGCGTGCTTTCCAACAAAGTGTAGCGAGACAAGTCCACTCAAGTAATTTTTTCTTCCTGCTCGTACATGAACATTTAAACAGTGTCATTCTGATGACCTTGGTTCATGCTGATAAAATCCCTGCTGCTGTTTGATGGAGAGTTCCTGCAGGTGCTTTCCAACAAACTGTAACACAAGTCCACTCAACCAAACTTTTCCCCCTTGTTTGTACATGAACATGTAAACAGTGTCCATCGTGTGTTCATGATTCATGTTGATATGTGCTGTTGCAGCTTGTTGGGGATTTTCCAACAAACTGCAACTGGACAGGCCCAATTAAGCTAATATTTTTCTCTTGCGTGTACACGTGGGTACTTTCCAGCAAACTGTAATCTTGAAAGTCCGCTTAAGCTAATGTTTCTTTCCCCCCCCCCCCCCCCTCTCTCTCTCTCTCTAGTGTGTATACGAACATGTAATCAGTGTCTTTCCTGTGTTGTTGGTTCATATTGATAAGTTGATAAGAAACTCCCCAACAATCTGTAACAGGGTGAGTCCACATAAACTAATCCTTCCTCCTTGCTTTTGCATGAACATGCAAATAGTGACCTCCCTGTATTCTTTCTTGAAATTTAACCTCCCCATCCCCCCCCCCCCAAAAAAAAAAAAAAATTCACTGCTTTCCAACAGTCTGTAACAGGGCAAGTCCACTTAATTTAATTTTTTTTTCCTTGCTTGTACATGAACATGTAAATAGTGTCCTTGATGTGTTCATTATCGAGATTTAACTTTTCCCCTTAAAATTCCCTGCATACTGTTTGTTTATGTGGTTTCTCCATACAGCTCAAAATGCGTCTTGCAGTTTTTAGTTGATAATTTTCTCCTCATGAAATACCCGCAACTCTGTCTCAGAGAGTAAGCAACTGATTTATGTTGATATGTCCTGTTGAAGTTTGTTGGAGAGGCTCTGAGGGTGCCTTCCAACAAACTCTAACAGGACAAGTCCACTTAACCTAACTTTTGCTCACTTCTCGTACTTGCTTAATCTATTAGAATCCCAAACCCATTTTTCACTGTATTACCCAGCCTAACTACCTGTGTAAGATCTTACAACTCTTCTCATTCCACACTACATACCTTCTTTCACGCCAGCTTGAATTCAGTTCATTTTTGTTGTCGAAATTAAGCTTTTATTACCACCAACAAGTTACTGTTTAGAATCTAATGTGTTCTCTAGAATTATACCGTGCCCAGATAGGTACTTTCAAACTTAAAGCCTACTCTAACCGCTTAAAACATTGCTTGCCAAGGGAAAGATGTATTTGTATCTTAGCTTACCTGCTACTACGTTTAAGTGGTGTCGGGCTTCATGAAAGCTTCACTGTGGCTGTTTTGAGCCATTGGTTGACCAATGAGTCAATTACCTTTACATTAATAAATTCTCTCAAAGCATTTCCATATCGTAACAGGGATGTGGATGAACCAAAGCCAAAATTTACATCGGAGGTAGAAATCTCGGCCTCCCTGGTCATGTCGCTCTTTCTTTACTTGGCCATAAGCCTAGTGTTGTCCGGGGACATCGAAACCAACCCAGGTCCAAATTCTCTCCACTCATATTACCATCAGAATACGCTAAAAATTGTCAATCTTAACGTTCAGAGCCTAAAACCGAAACTGGATATTGTCGAATGTGAATTCGCACCATATGACATTTTGGCCTTGACGGAGACATGGCTGCTTACCAATGACCCCACATCCGACGTTTTCATCCATGGATTCCATGAACCATTGCGATTCAACCGCTCGACAAAGGGGGGGGGGGGGGGTGCGATTTACATCAAAGATGGTATCCCATTTCGACCAAGACCGGACCTTGAAACGTTGAATACGGAGTGCGTATGGGCCGAAGTATTTACAAAACGGGGTAGATCCTTATTATTGGGGGTATTTTATCGGCCACCAAATAGTCCTTCAGATTCCTGGGACGTGATATCGGCATCCATTGAAAAAGCCAGAGACACATCAATTGCTGACTTGATTATCACCAGGGACTTCAACGACAACCAAATGGTTACATCAAGAAGCGGCTTCTCTTAAATAATTAATTATTTTAATTTAAGACAGACCGTGAGTGAGCCAACCTGTTTTACTGAGTCATCAGCATCTTTGCTTGATCTCTTCGCTATTAGTGATACAATCAATGTGAAAGCATGCGAGGTGCAAGAACCTCTTATTCCAGATATGATCCGCTACCATTGTCCAATTTCAATTGAAGTTGAATTTTTAAAACCGCAACTTCTTTCTTTCAAGAGGAGGGCGTGGCTTTACGCCCAAGGTACCTATGAAGTTTTAAACGATGCTTTTGTTTATGTTGATTGGAATTCTCTTTTTGATATTATAGATCTTGATACTATAGTTTCTAAATTTACCGACATTTTACTCGACACCGCATCCAGACACATACCCAACAAAGTCATTACCACGAGAAGGGACCAGCCGAAATGGATGCACAATGACATAAGTCTATTAATTAGACAGAGAAAGCGTTTATGTCGTATTGCTAAACGCACGAATCCCCCCAAGCCTGGGCTAAATAGAAACTTAAACGAAATGACGTGGTATCGTCTATTAGAAAGGCTAAAACGTTATACTTGTCTAAAATTCAGTCCACATTGAAAAACAATAAAACATCCCCATCACGATGGTGGAAGACTCTAAAAACACTTATCGGTAGTGGTAACTCGGTAGGAATTCCCACTCTCATCCACTCAAACAAAATTTACTCTTCAAGTGCCGAGAAAGCCGAGGTGTTCAATGAATATTTCAGTTCTATTTCAGCAGTTGACGATTCGATTGCTTCCTTACCAGACGCACCACCCAGTGTTTCCGATGGCATTGATTCTATCACTTTACATTGTGACAAAGTATATTCTGCTATGAAGTCGATAAAGGTATCCAAGGCGTCTGGTCCCCATCTAATAAGCCCGCGTCTCCTTAAAGAATGTAAATCCTCCTTGTGCGAGCCACTTTCAATCTTATTTTATATACTACTGAATAACTCATACTTCCCCTCACTGTGGAAAAACGCAATCTTAAAAAATCAACCCTCAAATTCAGTAACCAATTATCGCCCAATATCATTGATCAGCTGTGTTGGTAAATTATTCGAAAAATGTGTATTCAAACGCTTGTGGCAATTTCTGATTGACAACAATGTTCTCAGCCAATTTCAGTCAGGCTTTACACCCGGTGATTCAACTGTCCTTCAACTGACTGACATATACGACGAATTCTGTCGCGCGCTTGACGAAGGTAAGGAAGCCCGAGTAGTCTTCTGTGATGTCAGTAAGGCTTTTGACAAAGTATGGCACGCTAATCTTATCTAAAAGTTGGAGAGCATTGGCGTCTCTGGTGAAATGTTACTGTTTTTAAAATCGTATCTTGCGGATAGGTCACAGCGTGTCGTAATAGCATCGGAGGCATCCTCGTTGAGACCCACCAATGCCGGTGTGCCTCAAGGGTCGATACTCGGGCCGTTACTGTTCCTAATATACATTAATGACATAACTAGAAACTTACTTAGTAGCATACGCCTCTTTGCTGATGACACCTCCTTATATCTAATTCTAGAGAACCCAGAACAAGCCTCTACCATAATCAATAATGATCTTGCGACAATTGAACATTGGGCTAAAACATGGCTGGTTGAATTCAATCCTAACAATCACGTAAAAGCAACCCCATCTCCCATCCACCTTTATTTTTGGGCGATTCACGGATATCGGAAGTCTCCAACCATAAACATTTAGGAGTAATACTGTACAGCACGTGCACATGGAATGACCATATTGATTATATCTGCACAAAAGCCTGGTCTCGTTTGGACCTGTTGAGGAGGCACAAATTGTCTCTTGACCGTATTGTCTTGGAAAAAATATACTTTGCTTTTATTAGGCCTCTTCTAGAATACGCTGATACTGTTTGGGATAATTGTTCCCAGTCCAAAATGGCGGAACTCAAAAAAATGCAGATTGCTGCAGCAAGAATAATTACGGGAGCAACCGTGAGTGCTAGTAAAACATTGCTGTATGCGGAAACACGATGGGATTCTCTCCAAGAAAGACGCCGTAAACATAAGCTAATTCAGTTTTTTCAAGATGTATCATTGTATATCACCTCCATATATCTCAAATAAAGTCCCACCACTCGTCTCCTCTACGAATCCAATGTTCAGTCTACGATCAAGTCAGAACCATCGAGTTCCCTTTTGCCGAACACAATTGTATAAGTCTTCTTTCATCCCTAGCGCTTCTGACGAATGGAACAACTTACCCCTGCCTGTCCGCGAGAACTCGTCGCTGATACATTTCAAGACCTTCCTGAACGGCGATAATCAACGACCATCAAGGTTCTAGAGTAACGCGACTTCTCGTGCAGCACAAATAAATCATTGTAGGTTACGACTGTAGTGTAGTAATCTTAATTCCCATCTATATGATAATCATTTATCACCAAATCCACTTTGTCAGTGTGGTAACCAAGAGACTCCTGATCACTTCTTCTTTCATTTTCCAATTTTCTCAGAATTCCTTAATTATACAATTAACCTGCTACCCTTTGAAGTTGATACATCCACTCTCCTCTTTGGTTCAGAACTTTTGAATAACGAAGATAACCGTCTTATCTTTGAAGTGGTACATGACTTCATTTTAGCAAGTAAACGTTTCCAATGATTGATTTACAACATAACGTTAATCCATTCAATCTTACCAAACAGGAATAATGCCAAATAAGCTTAACTGGACGACTATACCCCTCTCCGCATGCAGCCATTAACTTGTCTTGCAGCTCGAGGCCACTACTCACTATACTTTTACGTTTTACTAGATGAACCGAATGAAACAAGCTACCTTCTTAAGTCTTTCTCGGGTGTATTTAATGCATTAAGTATTCAAGCTGGCAGATATTTGTCGTTTTTCAAACCTTTGTATTTTATTCATGGTGTAGTTTAAACATTCTCACATATCGTTGCCCCGTGGTCCGCCTCTCTCACTTGCACCTTCACCTCGCTTTATGGTCAATACTGGCCAGAACTATCAAAAATCTGTCACTCAAATTTATTTTATTTTCAGTTTTGGTCTCGGAGAGATTGCCTGTGACCCATCGTTGGCGAAAGCTCGCCGAGCTCGTTCCGATGGTGGGTCACGAGCTGTGTCTGTTGGGTAGATAATGAAAAATCGAGTGGTTCAATAATTCAGTGTGTACCCGTCATCTTATATCCTCGTTGGGTGAAGAGTTAATCTGACGTACCAGGAGCAGGGCCACGGGGAAACGATATGTGAGCTCACCTATTAACCCACACTACCTGCTTGCGAAAACTGATAATCAACCTAAGGAGACGACTAACATAAGCTATTAGCTTTCTCTCGAATCCCCACCTTACATAGCAACCCATATCTATTTGTATATTTTGTTATTTTGTGTTCTGTTGTATTTCGTGCTGTGTACATCGTTTAGCTTAATGTACACAAATAACAAATTCTTGAATAAATATTGTTTAAACTAAGGACGCGGTAGCGACGTCCCAATAGCATTGCGATCGTGCGTCAGCATGGTTGCCACCCTTTGTACGATAAAGTCTTGGGGAGTCTTCACGGCATTGAGCAAGATAAGAGGCGAGTATTGTGGGTGACTCTTCCAGTCGGACACGATTGGTTTTCTCACAAGGCGAATCAAAACACCGACATCACTGGAAGCGCCCACTTAACATGATAAATTCTTGCACCAACTCAAAAGCCAGTTGGTTGTCTTGATTATTTAGGAGTTCTGAGCCAAAACGTAGAGTCGAAATATCGAGAGAAAATGGCAGTAGGTTGATTGCATTACTTTTGACAGTTGAGAAGGTAGGACCGAACACGATTGAGTACTACTCACGAAGATAATTTTCTATTCGGAACTGTTTATAAGTATTTCTTTTGTATTAGTTTTTTTTTCAGGGAAGTTTTTTTTTATATATTTAGTTTGCATGTGTGTTAGGGAGGGGGTGGTGGTTGGGGGGGGGGGCGTAGGGTGAAATAAGGAAGTTTAGTTGATAGGTATTTCCGATTTTTCTTTTTGTTTACGTTAGTTACCTTTTTTAGTGTATTACTCTTGATGTTTTGTCGATTTCGGTCATTAGGTCCAATAATATTTATAAACATGAATGGTAAGTGCTCGACGGGTGTCCAGACGGAGGTAAGTATGGTTATTAAAGAGGGTCTGGGGGAGGTGAGTCGAGGGGTGCAGGTGGGGGGGGGGGGGTGAGGATACAGAGGCGTGCAGACAGTGTAATATGAGGTATTGTGTTGCTCGGCCCATGGGAAGTAGTGGGGTATGTGTGAACTGCAAGGATATTTTACAGTTGTTAGAGAAGTGCGTTGGATTCGAATGGGAGATTGCAGAGCTGAGAGGGAGGTTGGGGGGGGGGGGGGACTGGTATATCTGGAGTTACCCCGTTGAAGGTTACCTATGATGATGAGGTGGAAGGTGGGTGGAAGGTCGTTGTGGACTCGAGCAGGAAACCGGAAAGCAGGAAACGTTGGGGAAGATTGCTTGACGTGGGAGGTGTAACTGAGGAGGGGGGTTCTAGTAGGAAAATTCGGAAGGTGGTGTCAGGACAGGGCTGCGTAGAGTCGGGAAGCCAGAATCGGCGTAAGGCTGCCAATGTTGCTAGGCGGTGTTTAGAAAACAGGTTTAGTGTTTTAGATTCTGATAGCTCTGGGGATGAGAGTGAGGGGGAAATTGAAAGGGGCGAGATGGTTGTTGATGTTGATAGGCCAGACGGGGTAAGGAGGGCGGTGAAGAGAAAGAGGGGGCCAGAGGCATGCAAAACGAGGGAAGTTACTGATGATATAGGAACTGGGACCAGAAAAAGAAAATTAGTTGTAGCGGGTAGCAGCATTGTACGTGGGATTGACAATGTGGTTTGTGGTCCTGATAGTTCTAATCGAACAGTCTTGTGCTTTGCAGGGGCGAAGGTGGAGGATCTGAGGGACCGGGTAGTAGATATTATTGTGGCAGGGTCAGGATCGGAACCGGTAGTGGTGGTCCATGTGGGGACCAACAATATCAGGGAGAGAAGGTCAGTAAGTTTGGTGAAGTCGTATAGAGGTTTAGTCAGGAAACTGCTAAGTAGGGATGCAAGGGTAGTTGCATCCGGGATCCTTCCTGTCCTTGGAGGTGGGGACGAACGAAACTCAAGGATTTTGGCGCTAAATGAGGAGTTGGAGGACCACTGCGTTGACCTGGGAATACCCTTTATCGACCATTGGGACACGTTTGGGGGAAACTCGAGCATGTACGGACGTGACAGGCTGCATCTTAGCAGGATGGGGAAACGGGTATTGGGGGATAAAATTCTACGTGTAGAGGAGCGGGGTGGGAGGCCAGAGGCAAGTACAACTAGAGTGGACACAGGTGGGGCAACAAGAGCGAGGGGGACAGAATAAGTGTACCAAGGCTAGCTCCAGAAAACAATTGGACCAGTAGGTGGAAGCCAATGAATCTAGGTACCCTGAAAGTGGGTGATAGCAACATCCAGGGTCTCCACCGGAAAGTATGTGAAATTGCTACATTGATCGAGACAGGGGAGATTGATGTCATGGGCTTAAGCGAGACGTAGGTAAGACACGAGGAACGGGTAGACCAGGTAAGGGGGTGCGTGTGGATAGGTGCAGGGCGAACGGAAAGCCAGAAAAAAGGGGGGGGGAGAGGTAGGCATGTACGTTAAAGAGGATTTAAAACCGTCGCTGATCACAGACCTGGAAGATGTCAGCACCTCGGCTCAGGCATCGAAAGAAATTGGATGGGTAAAGATCAATATGAGAAACAAAAGTATTGCCCTTGGGATTGTGTACTGTGCGGTGGAGGGAAGCAAGCCCGAGTGGAATGACTCGATATACTCAACACTAAGTCCAATATCACAGAACTAGAAAACAGGGGGCTCGGTATAAATCTGATGGGCGACTTTAATGGACACATAATTGATAAGGAAGAAGCATTGAAGGCGGGGACAAGAAAGTCTACAGGAATGGAAGGAAGCTGTTGAACTTCACAAATGAGCTCGGTCTGAAGATTCTGAACAGGTGCGCCAGGTATAAGGGGAAATGGACCTGGGAGAGAAACGACAGAAAATCAATAATCGACTACATTCTCACAGATATTAATTTAGGGGGGGGGGGGGTGATAGGGATAAAAGTGGATGATGAGGGTAAAATGGAGGTGGATAGTGATCACAACTTGATTACAGTGACGATCAGGGCCAAAAACCTAGTAAAACGCAAAGGAAGCTTCAAGGAGATTTGGAAACTCAAAAGGGATGCTGACTGGGCGAAGTTCGAAGAAAAACTGAAACCAAAGCTTGCAACCGCAAACAAGGTGGGCAGTGTCCAGAAAATAGTTGCGAGCCCAGTGGAGGCAGGGAAGGAGAGTGGAGAAAAGATTAGGGTGCCAACACGGGAACTTGGGTACAGAGTGAACGAAGAACTGAAAAGGACAGTAAAGGGTAGAAAAGCTAAATAGGCTGCACACAGAAGTAGAAAACTTACTGGGGCTGAAAGCAACGAGGCCACGGTAGCAAAGGAAGAATACCAACAAACGCGAAGTAAATTAAATAAGATAAAATACGATAATCGGAGAGTGCGAAATAGCAGTCTTATTAGGACGATAATAACGACAGGAGGTCGAGTTCGAACGTATTTTGGAAATGGGTGAATAAACGTAACACAGGAAGTAACCCACAGAGTATCAGAGTATTAAAGTAGATGGCAGAGTTACAGGAGAGCAAGATCAAATCACATTAGAACTAGTCAAGCACTGGGAAAAGGTAAACGATAAGCGAGGGGCATAAGGGACCCACCGGAGTGTCCGAACCAGGTCGAGGAAAATCTATCGAAATTCGTGTGTAGCGAAATTAAAACGGGGGAGGTGCGAAATTGATCTCAAAATCAAGGAATGGAAAAGCGGGAGGGGTGGATGAAATTCCTAACGAGCTTATCAAAACGGGGGAGAGGAACTCTTGCAAAGCCTAAATGCCCTATTCAATTTAGCCATAGAAAACAAGAGGTCCCAAATGAGTGGAGAGAAAGCAAAGTAACAGTTATTCACAAAAATGGGGAAACGACGTTTTGGATACCTATCGGGGGATCTCTGTCAGTAGCAACATTGGAAAAGTATTCTGTAAAGACCTGTATGGTAGATTAGAGGAGGTGATTGAGGAGAAAGGTTTTTTGGGAGAGATCCAGAATGACTTCAGGAAGGGAAGGAGAGTCACTGACCATTTTTTCACGCTATCCCAAATGATGGAATCCGGGAAACCAAAAAAGAAAAAGATATTTATGGCCTTTTTGGATGTTAAAAAGACATACGATAGAGTATGGAGGGAGGGTATGTGGCGCAAGCTTGAGGCTCGGGGCATGGGAGGCGAGTTTGTTGGAATTATGAAAGCATTATATGAAGATGTACAGAGTGAACTTAGCCTGGAAAACAAACAACAAAACGTGTGCCTATGGAGATAGGCCTAAAACAGGGGTGTATCCTTTCGCCAATTCTTTTTGCATTGTACATCAAAGGTTTAGGAGATGAACTCCTGCATAGCGACGAGGGGGGTAACAGTTGGGGACTTGAAGATCCCAGGGCTATTTTTGTTTTGCAGACGATATGATGCTAGTGTCAGAAAGCGAAGAGGGGCTAGCGAAAATGCTGGGAATTGTTGGGAAATATGGGAGCAAATGGAGACTCGAACTTAATGAAAGCAAAAGCAAAGTTATACCTGTGGGCCGCAAAGTGGACCCGACTCGAAGGTGGAGAGTGGGGGAGTTCTGTATTCCGGAAGGTAGCAGCAAACGTCTTAGTGTAGGAGAGACAGGTGTCTACGAGTATCTGGGGGTAAATATAAACAACACGTGAAGAGGCATCTACCGAAACCACACAAATAAATTGATTCTGAAGGGGAAGCGAATCCTTAACCAAATGAAACTTAATGGGAGAAACAGTTTCAATAAGGTTTTCGTGGGGAAAACCATTTGGGAAATGGTGGGTCTGCCAAGTATAAAATACGGTACGGATGTGGTACCCCAAAACCAGACAGTTCTGAAGAGCTTGGAAATCCTGCAGAACGATGCAGGCCGATGGATAACAGGGTCGAGTAACGCCACAGCACTAGAAGCAATCAGAGGTGAGCTTGGGTGGATGAGGATCAAGGACAGGATAGACCTATTGAATCTGGGTTATCTTAATTACTTGGTAAATCTCCCCGACAGCCGATGGTGTAAAGTAATGTTCCTGAGAATTTTCAACTCAAATATCAAGATGGGGTGGATGGTCCAAGTGAGGGAGCTTGTAGAGAACTACTCATTGGATATCTCGGACCTAGACGTTGGGGCAAACCGGGGTAAAACAAAATCGTAGGAGAAAGGGTCATGGAGGATGGTAACCGTAATTGGCGAGAGGGGGTCAAATCAAAGAGGTATTTGGGTGGCCTGCGTGATAAAGAGAAGCCTGGTTTTGAAGAGTACCCTGATGGCACCTTTGGGGGGGGGGGGGGTGGTCACTGTTGTCCAAACTGAGGTCGCGGTCCCTGGAGCTGAGGGGAACAACTGGGAAAAACAGTGAAAGGCGTGCCAGATGTGTAATTTGGGGGTGGTGGAGACCCTGGAACACTTTCTTCTAGAATGCCCAAAATACCAGTCCTAAAGAATAAGACTCACTGGGAGTATAATGGGGAAGTGGGATGGGGAAATGAAGGACATGTGGTTAGTGGGAGACTCAAAAGAGAGGGTTAATATGCTAATCGGATAGATTGGGAAGAATGGGGCAAGAGATGTCATCAAGCAGTTCGTCCCCGAGTGTTGTGAGGAGAGAAAAAGCGTGGGAATAGGGAGGCAGTTGGGAGTATTTATTTATTTATTTATTGGTGTTTAAGGTCACATATTTCTGCACAATGGCTAACCATGACCGTGACAGTTTTACTGATGGAGGAAGCCGGAGTACCCGGAGATAACCACCAAGCAACGGCGAGCAACTGTCAGCTCCCCAACATACCAACTCCACACAAGCAGGGTTAGCATTGGTTGAAGACAGGTGCACCATCGACGTGCAGTACGCCTTAGTACACAGCTTCACCGTGCCCCCACTTGGGCAATGGGGGTGAAGTGGCAGTTGGGAGTACAGGGGTAACCAAGGCCTTCTCATCCGAGAACCTTGACAAATCAGCGGCCGGCCAAAGTGTTATTATTATTATTATTATTATTATTATTATTATTATTATTATTATTATTATTAGTATTATTATTATTATAGGACAATGTAAAAGAAAATGTTCTGGTGTCTCGTACTCCCCACATTGGCAGTGTGGTGTGTCCGACAAATGATTCTCATATAAGTGGTACTTTAAGCTACTACAGCGCAGTCTCATCCTGCAGTGGTAAATTTGGGCTGTGCGAGATTGAGAACTACTGTAAAATGTAGGTGGTCGTAGGTTATCAGTGTTTAGGAAGGTTTTGAAGCTGCTCAGAGACGATTTCTCGCGAACAGGTAAGGGCAGATTATTCCATTCGTTTGTTGCGCTGGGGTGAAAGAATTCTTATACAACTGCGTTCGAGAAAATGGGACTATATGAGTATGGCATGATCGGAGATCGAGCGATGGATACAACAGTGAAACAAGTGGAGGAACTTTATTTCAGATGTATGAGGGTGACACATGATGATACATTTTGAAAAATTGTATCAACTTATGTTTCCGGCGTCTTTCTTGAAGGGTGTTTCGGAGTAAAGCAGGACCTTGCTACAACTTATCGTTACTCCCGTAATGATCCTGGCGGCTGCAATCTGTATTGTTTCTAAGGCAACGACTTTCGCTGTCTAACTATTATCCCAAACGACATCAGCGTATTCGAGAAGGGGTCTAACGAAAGCAAAATATGTTTTTCCCAATACGTCTCGATCGAGGATGAATTTCTGTTTCCTCAGTAAACTAGTCGAGAGGGTTTTCCACAATGAAGTATCGTCAGCAAAGAGACGTATACTGCTGTTTAGGTCTTCGGTTATATCATAAATATAAATCAGGAACAATAAAGGTCCAAGAATTAACCCTTATGGTACACCAGCGGTAACAGGTCTCCAAGATGATGCTTCCGATCCTGCCACGACACGCCGAGAACGAGCCGAAAGATACGATTTCAGAAACAACAATAGCTTGCCGGAGACACCAATCTTTTCCAGCTTGTGAATAAGACCAACTTGCCAGACCTTACCGAAAGCTTTACTGACGTCACAGAAGACTACCCTAATTTCTTTACCTTCGTCGACCGCTCTACTGAATTTATCGTAAATATCTGTTAGTTGGAGGACAGTCGAATCACCGGGTGTAAAACGTGATTGCAATTTACTAAGAACGTTGTTGTTAATTAAAAATTGCCACAGACGTTTGAAAACACATTTTTAAAATATTTTACGTACGCAACTAATCAGAGATATCGAGCGATAATTAGTCACTAAATTTGAGGGCTTTTATTAAAGATTGGAGTGACATTTGCTTTCTTCCACAGGGAAGGAAAGTGCGAGTTGTTCAAGAGGACATTAAATAAAATTGTAAGAGGCTCACATGGGGATGATTTATATTCTTTAAGAAGACGCGGACTTATAAGATCCAGACCTGATGCCTAGGATATTTTTATCGCCGTGTGTCATAGACTTCAGTACAATGTAAAATAATGCCATCAATAGCTTGCAAGGGACGGGGTGCTGAATCGGGCAAGGAAGTTACGTAGTCGTCAACAGTTGAGATCGAACAGAAGTATTCGTTGAACACTTCTGCTTTCTCGACATTTGAGGAATACATTTTATTTAGATGGGTGATGCTAGGTATACCTTCAGACTTGCTGCTGTTGTTGAATGTTTTTAGGGTCGTCCACCACAATGCTGCTTGGGTTACATTGCTCCTCAGGGTAACCTGTACTTTGGATAAATACGACGCCTTGGCCTTCCTAATAGCCGTTACTACTCATTGCGTTTACGTCTGTACTTTACCCAAGCACGAGGAAGGTCAGGGCGCTTGGCTGTACGTTACAGACATTTTCTTTGGCGTATTAATAGTCTAATTTCATTGTGCATCCAATTTGGCTGACTCGATCGCGAGGTAATAGGTTTGTTTGGAATATGTTTAGATGCTATTTCTAGTAATTTATCGGTAAAATTAGAAGTGACGACATCCAGACTTGCATTGTCAAGGATAGAATTCCAATCGACTTTGGAGGGGGATCCATTAAGTGCTCGTAATTTTTCTTGAGAATACAACCATATCCTTCTTTTGAAGGAGAGATGAGGTGGTTTTAAGTATACAAAATGGACGACGGAAACACATATCACCCTAAGAACACACGCTGCGCATGCGCACTAACACCATGTATCGCTATGGGGATGACAACATAACATTGCCGTTCACGCAGGTTACCATGGCAACACAACATGGTGCCACTGGATCACGTGAATATGACATCACTTCCGAGGTCCGGCACCGAGGTCCGGCCAATATGACCTGAAACGTGCGAGCTATACTACTGGCGACTTTTACTAATAAAATTTTCAGGTTTGGTTTCTGCACTGAAATGAGATTTGAAGGATTTCATGTGATTTTCTGCATGCGTTTGATGGATTTTCGAGACTTCTTACAATTGAGTCCGTCATCTCCTGAATGTTAGCCTTGATCGATACATTTTTCAACTTTACTTATAAGTTCTCTTCATGGCGACCCAGTCTGCTTAGTTTCCCAGCTTCCAAATGTCATTAAAGACGGCTCTTTGTTTTGCTATTCTATTGCCCGTAACCCGCACTGTTTTCAGGCTGTGGTCACCATTTAACTCAGATTTCCTTCGTCGTCTATTTCCGTGTCTATTGCCTCCCACCGTAGCTCTGCGTCAGAGAGTACAGAATTCTACTAGTGTATTTTTATCATTCCATTCCCACGTCCATTACCCTTACACTTTGCATCCCTATTCAAAATATTCAGACCAAGTTCATTTGTAAACTCTAAGAGTTCCCTCCCATTAACATTGATTTTCTTATCCTCACCCACTATAGCCTCCCATCTGCCCCCAATGTAACCATAAAAATCATCTATTTTAAGTCATTTCTCAACCCATGTGTAGGCAATTCATCTGTTGTAGGGTATAAAAAGCAAATAAATACACAAATAACTTCACCTGACTACTTCATTCTTCTGTGGTAAGTAGCGCATTAACTAACGAGTATTTTTGCGCAAACTGTGACAGGACGTATAGTTTCAAGTGATCAGTGCAGCAGAATTTTGAAAACAGTGAGGGAACATTGAATTGTAGAGGCTTTATTCACGATCAACGAAATCTCGACCCGCCATGTTACAAGGGTAACTGGTAAGAATTGTGTTTAGTTATTATTTACTATTTCTACAGAACGATTACCTCAATTTATACTAGTGTCCACTCTTCTGTCAGCCGCTAATTCGTCGTGATTATCAAATTACAAGGCCTCCTTTCTCTCAGTGCTTTTCTTCCTGACCCCACGCCTCCTCCACCTAGCATTCGTATCGAACGATTTGATGATATCCTGTACTTCGACTTTCTCAATTTCACTAAGAATCATACCATCCCATTCCATTCTATAACCTAATACAGGCAAATGTTTTTTTTCTCTAATCTAAACATCCTCATTACACTGTCGATGAATCTTATTTTGCAAAAGTGTCCCTCGCTTTCCATTACACCTAAATGGGGCGCAGTGGCTCAGTAGGTAGAGGTGCAGGCTGCAAGACGAGAGGTCCTCGATTCGAATCCCACCTGCGGGAACTGCGTTGTGTCCTTGTGCAAGACACTTCACCCCATTGCCCACGAGGGGGCACGGTGGCGTTGTGTACTAAGGCGTACTGCTCGTCGATGGTGCACCTGCCTTCAACCAATGCTAACCCTGCTTGTGTGGGGTTAGTATGTTGGGGAGCTGACAGTTGCTCGTCGTTGCTCGGTGGTTTTCCGGGTACTCCGGCTTCCTCCACCCGAAAAACTGTCGCGGTCATGATTAGCCATTGTGCAGAAATATGTGACCCTAAACACATATAAATAAATAAATAATTACACCTAAATAGCACATTTGGACTCGCTATTGTCATCACCAAGCTCCAGTAAACACGACCCCAATTTAAACAGCGCAAAGTACTCTCAAATGTGGCATCTATGTACCTCTTTAGTCATGACTTCTCTTTATTCCGCACAAAGTACAAATACCTCTTTGCTCAGATCATTTTAATCTAATTTCTATTAAAATCCTGCTTGCCTATCTGTCTGCCTGCCTGCCTGCCTGCCTGTCTGCCTCCCTCCCAGGCCACTCGCACGCCTGTCCGCCCACTAAGATTAATTTGAATCGAAGCGAATCTTATTCCAACGCTTTCAACCCTTTACCCAACGTAACAGCCAAAACCCTCAGCGCTGTTCACAAAATTCGCCAAATAATGTTCATTATATTTTCATTTTTTGTTTTAAAAACATAGGATATGACCTCTCTTTGGAACGAGCTCGTCGAGATCGTTCCAACGAGGGGTCATTACCTATGTTTTTGAGACAAAAAAATGAAAAAAAGTAGTTATTCAAGAATTTTGTTTGCAAGTGTCGTCTGTTTTTCGTGTTAGGTAAAGGGTTAAAGTAGATATTGCACATTCTAAAGAACACACATAATATATCGACAATCTCCACTCATGACAATTTTGCAACTGCGACTCGTCTGCTTGGGCAAGTAATTCAACAAGCCGAATATTCCATGCCGAAATTAAAATAGATTCAGAAACAGAACTGCCTTGACTTCGTCTTCTTACCTCATCGACGCGACTGATATCACACTGAATTCAATCATTGGTACGTTTCGTTGCGTCGTAATTTCCGTAAGTTGTTTTTTCTGCTTCAAATACCAAAAAAGTTTTCTGGAGTCAGTAGCTGTGTTTACTTTAAGAGAAGGCTCGAGTCTGATATTTCTTTGCGTATCGATCGTGAATATTGCAGACTGGGAAGGAAATGTTGTCTCCCAAGTGCACCAAGTTGCCATCTTCAAAGTTTAGCATGGCATATTTCGCATTCTTGCACTCAAATGACGATTTAGCGAACATCACACTACTGCACTGCGTGCAATGCTCTCACCACGTTCAGTGTTTAAATATCTTAAACATTGAATGTGATGAGAGCATTGCACGCAGTGCAGTAGAGCAGATATCGGTTTTGGTAAATTAGATTCGGGTGGTTCACTTACACAAACCCAAGAGACGAAAATTACCTGCCTTACCCCCTCCCCCTCCCCCCCCCCCCCCACACACACACACTAATGAACGAAACAGATGTATGACATCGTAAGTTTAAGGGGACCATCTTTAGAAACAAACATCATAAGATGGAAATCACATGGAAATGGAAGAAAACAAAACAAAGCAATAAGAAAATGCATTGCGGTTTGAAACATTTATAAAACAACCAAACTTTATCAAACATTAAAACAATAACAGGTTCAGGAATTTCACATTTTTAACAACGTTCGTAATTTCTACAAATATATAAAACACATACCAGAATAGCTAATACATTGTTATACAGGGGTACATGTTAAGTGGAAAATGTTCATTTTCGTGGTATTTTTCTAAACAATGGTCCTTCGACAAAGGTATGTAATACACTTGTGGTGACGTATGTACTGGAGAAGTTAATAGTGTCGTTGCAGTCACTGTCGTTGATTCTGGTTGCGAGTTTTGTGGTGAAGGTAACGGGTTTGTTCTCGGTTGAGTCGGCGGGGAAGTTGTTGCCATCATAGTCGGTGATTCAGGTGGTGAGTTTTGTGGCGATGGTAATGCGTTTCTTCTCTGTTGAGTCGGCGGGGATGTTAATGATGTTGTTGCCACCACTGCCGGTGATTCTGTTAGTGAGTTTTGTGGTGACGCGAACGGAATTGTTCTGGATTGAGTCGGCGGAGACGTTAATGATGCTGTTGCCACCACTATCGGTGATTCTGGCGGTGAGTTTTGTGGTGATGGTAACAGGTTTGTTGTCGGTTGAGTCGGCGAGGAAGTTACTGATGTTGTTGCCACCACTGTCGGTGACTCTGGTGGTGAGCTTCGTGGCGATGGTAACGGGCTTCTTCTCGGTTGATTCGACGTGGAAATTAATGATGTTGTTTCCACCACTCCCGGTGATTCTGGTGGTGAATTTTGTGGTGATGTTAACAGGATTTTTCTGGTTTGAGTCGGTGGAGAAGTTAATGATGATGTTGCCACCACTGTCAGTGATTCTGGTGGTGAGTTTTGCGGTGATGGTAACGGGTTTGTTGTCGGGTGAGTCGACGGTGATGTTCGATCGAATGGTGGCGTGGCTTTTGGCATTGATAGTAAACTGTAGTGAGGTGGGAAATACGCAAAGGGAAACATAGACGTTACCGTTGCAGGAGGAACTGTGAACTGTGATATATGCTCATTGGTGCATTTTTCCAGTTGATCAGGATTTTTTTTTTTTTGCTTTCGTGTGATTGTTGTTAAACCAGAACTGAAAGAAAAAAGTGCGTTTGCTATTTCAGAACGAAATTAAAAACAGGGTTCATGGTTGACAATTTTGTCATTGGAAGAGATTTACAGGAAAGTTAACTTCCATCAATTTCATAAAGCTGTCAGTAAATTTAACACGAAGGGTATGTTGAAACCTATTTAAAAGTAAGAAAATGGCATTCCTGCCATCTTTTGATGTCAGCTAAAAAACAATTGTGTTCATTATATCAGAATGTGCGCTGCCTAACATAATAATTAAAATGCTGACTCTGACATTAATCTAAAGGTGTAGGAGGCGCGATTTGCAATTTGTTAGGAGAAACATAAACGTGCAAATTAATGTAAAAACACATTCTCTAAAAAGAGAGAGTGGATACATATTGTTGGTAGGAATAATACTGAGAAAAATTCTAAATGGCGGATTTTCTCTACTAGTTGTTTGTAGTTAGTTTGCCATAAAAGCCAAGTTTCCGTTTGTTACTTCTAATAAACGAAAACAACAGACAGCTCGGAGAACTGTCTGTTGTCCTGCTTGGTAAATTTAACAAAAGGAAACGTAGCTTCATTTTCTACTGATGTCATGGGTGTTTTCTCATCAATTACTAACTTCTTAAGTTGGTCGTCTTTGCACGTTTAGAAATTTCAAGGGAGACAATTTATCGAAAGCCGATTTTAATGGCGATAGGAGTCGGGGATGTCCTACGCATCTGGACTTCTTGTCATCCGTTATATTAAAAAATGATAGGCCGACGTCATGAGTGAAATGAAGTATAAGTTACAAAACTACAAAACAAAAGTAAACAAGAATATATTTTAAGAAATGATTAACCCTTTCTACGACCAAAAGATAATAATCAGACAACGCTATTCACAACATCTCCATTCATTATTTTGCAAACTTTTTCCTTGAAACATAACTTATGACTCTTCGCTGCCAAAAGCTGGTTAACCTCGGTCCAGTGAGCTGTAAGTGTGAGAGAAAAAATTATTTTAGTAATTCTGTAAATATTTCGGCGATCAACTGTCAGAGCCTTCGACGATTTACACGGTTAAGCGGAGTTAATTACGGCTGTAGAAAAAGGGCAACGTCGACGTAATAGACGCATTAACAATAGTATTACCGTGCGCCTATGAGACCAATCGGGATTTAGTGTCTTGCCCATGGACAGAGCTCAGGTATTGCGGGTCAGGACTGAATTGTCGACTTTTTGATTTAATGTCCAATGGTCTGAAAATCAGGTGCCCGTTTCGTTTCTTTTTCTTGATTTCGCAATATTTTCGGTATGAAATATTTACCTACTCCTGAAAGAGGGGGATCAACCAGTTCGCGAGCTGACCTGGAAAACAACGGTTTGGGATTCAAAATAACCGTAAAGCAACGGATTGTGTCAAAACATCAATATTCTAAGTGCTTTTATTAATATTTACCTTGAGGCTCTTAGCTCGGACGCCTAAAGCCAACGACATCTCTTCCAAAGCACTGGCGTCGGGATATTTATTTTTCTGAAACTCATTGTACAACATTTGCAGTTGTTCTAAGGTGTATGTGGTACGAGCATGCCTTTTCTTCGCAGGTTTGCCTTGGGTATCATCTATTTGTGTCGCACTGGTAGGTTCTCTAATATCACGTATAGAATCTGGACTTGATAATGGCGAGTCCTTGGTAGAAGAGGTGTAGCATACGGTATGATCTGTAGGTCTGTTAAAGTACCCACCGGTTACATTAAGGGAATCTGAAAGTATTACAAATGAACAATTATTGGATATATTACCAAACCACTGCTCGGCTTGAACATGTTCGGACCAAACTTTGGAGTTTAATTATTATAAAGGTTGTTATTTTGGAAGTTGTTAAAGCCCAACATTTTGTGACTATATGTTTGGATTAATGAAGAAAGTATTTTATTACGTAATATTTCATAACTAAAAAAGTTCATATTTTTTATTTTTTGCTAGAGATAAAATCTACATTTCTAGTTTGACCCACTAGGCAGGAATATGGAATGCGTTTTAAAGAATAACTTGAAAATACTGTAAACATGCAATCGCGATGACATTTGAATTACAGTAACTGTAAATATGAGAGTTGATGCGGGGAAGTGGTGGTGTGGTGACACGCTACACCACCAGACGGTTTGCAGAAATAATTGTTCACTTGTCGATTTTTTTATCGTTGAGGTGTTGATAGCTGTAGGCCCACAAAAAAACACAGGAAACAGACGGAGACGATTGCCAGTTGTTAGTTAACCCTTTACCTAACATGAAAAGCAGACGACACTTGCAAAAGAAATTCTGGAATAATTAATTTTTTTCATTTTTTGTCTCCAAAACATAGGTTATGACCCCTCATTGGAACGAGCTCGACGAGCTCGTTCCAATGAGGGGTCATAACCTATGTTTTGGAGACAAAAAATGAAAAAATCATGAAAATTAATTGGCGATTTTTGAGAATAGCGCTGGCCGGTTTTGGCCGTTACGTTGGGTAAAGGGTTAAAACGACGAAGATTGCGTTTTTTCGGACATCCATTGTAAGCAAGTCCATGTAAGGTGAGGACATATCATCCGTTGACTGCAACAAGGCGCCATCTGCAATGCTTTAGTATTGCAGGTGGTTCCATGCTGGCCTGGATGTGTGATATCCACAACTTATAAAGGAATGAAGACAATGAATGTCCGTCAAAAAGTATTGATGCAATAGGTCACACGTGGCACGCGACTTTGCTATGTATAGTTTTTCCTGTCCGACATTTTTATGGTCTCGCTTCACCTCTAACAGTAGTAATATCTTTATTATTATCACATCAATAAGGTTTCATTATAAGTTATCTCCCATCAATAAGGTTTCATTATAAGTTATCTCCGCCAACATGTATGGTATATGAAGATTTAATACCTGGATTTCGAATTTAAAACACCGAGCCGCAGACGGAGATAAGTTTGGAAATAAATTTGTTGACGCATTTCTCAGCTCCATAATCACTTGCATCAAATTCGTGATGATTATTTTGTTTTATAATCGCAGAAGAAAACAGATAGAGTTACATCCCTTGGATCGTTAAGGAAACGAGTAAACAGTATTTCGTTGACATATCATCCCATGAGTTCCAAGATGTTCTATGTCCCTAATTGCACATAGAACACATTGGTACTCAGGGACCAATTATTAGCTCTTATTTTATTTTTATGATTGAATTGCTGGAAATCTGATGATATCTGTGAGTATTTTCATCTTTTTGGGTTCGATTTTTATTTCGAGGCGAGCAAAAGCGGAAAGCTTTCGTTTAAAACCATGTACCCCGATGTTTCGCATGCGCTTATACCTTGGATGATGGGTGAACCCTTTACCATGGCTATTTGTCCAAGCCAGTCTGACCAATCAAAAGACAGAATTTGTCAGGACATAGGGACGACAATAATTATACATAAAGTAGCACGAGGCATAATGGACTTATGTCATCTAAACAATCATATTTGTCTGATAAAGTGCACATTTGCAAGGGGAGCTGTCCAATGTTATATAGTGAGGACAATATTCCATCCGTACAATTTCTTAAAAATTACTGCGGTTTCAGTCTATCATAATAAGTTCCCTAAATGTTTTACATGTATAGGTTGTCTCTATTTTATAATCAAATTAAGTATACTGTTAATATACAGCTTCCGTCCCTTCAATCTGTAATAATAATAACTCTTTGGCCAGCCGCTGATTCGTCGCGGTCCTCATAAGAGAAGGCCATCATTTTCCCCTGCACCCCACCCCCTCTTCCCCTCCTCTCCTCCCAGCATTCAGATATAAACTGCTTAATAGTGTCCCTCACTTCCTCTTTTTCAATTTCTTCAATAAGCATTCTAACCCTCTCCCTCGTGTCCCCCTTCAGCCATCTATCCTTTGTTTCTTCACCCCACTTCTGCATTATTCTTCCAGTAAATTTTATTCTATGAGGTATATACTGTGGGCATTCCAATAGAAAATGTTCCAGGGTCTGTATAGGTTGTCTCTATTTTATAATCAAATTAAGTATACTGTTAATATACAGCTTCCGTCCCTTCAATCTGTAGCCCTGGAGCTCCAGAGTTATAGGATGGAGTGATCCCATGGGAACGTGTAGAGATGGACAAATTGGTAAAACATTCAGTGTACAAAACGTAATAATTGAGTTGCCAAGAGCATGCTTATGGAATAGTCAACAGACAGGTTTCAGTGGTGGTCCAGTCCACTAACAACTAAACAAATATCTGCGAAAGCGAGTGTAAAATCTTCGTTTCCTCTCCGGTGAAAAATTACAGAGTGAAAGGTAGACAACTCTTACTAGCATTTTATCTACCGTGTTTCTTCTCCTGAAGTTCATTTATCATATTTGTGGCGCTTGAATTATTACTGATCTGGAATGTCTTGGTAGATATAGTCCCACAATGGCGTTAACTGTCGGAGAAAGTTCTCGGAGTGTCCGAACTCTCTCTCTGTCTGCATTGATATTGGGTTTGATGCTTCCGCCTCGTAAAATCCTATTGGGAGGGGACGTAAAATGGCTGTCCTCTGTGCGGAGAGAGATACACTACGAAACGAAGGCACCCCATGCACTTGCAAGTTGCACCACTGGACCAAGGAGGGGCGTTAAAATAAATTGCATAACTTGTTTGCCAATCCTTGTAAAACAAATAGTCTTAAAACAAAAACTGCGATGGAAGCGCAAGTCTGCGGTTGCCTTTGTGGCAATTCATTCTCCGTCTTCTGTATTTCTGCAACATTCGAATATTCATTACGAGAGGCTTCAAAATCTGAGGGCGATCCCAAAGAAATGTTGTGCATGGATACAACGTAGCAAACAAAAATGCATAAAAATCGTCCCGTGCATTGGCTTTGTAACACGAACTCCACCTGAAAATGATCTTGGTCCCAGATAAGCCGACCGATGGCCACATATTACTCTCTAAAGATTTGTAGGGTATTGGTATAAGCTGAACTACTGGCGTATATTCAGCTGTGGTATACATTGGGGAGGGAGTTCCTATCCATCAAAGATTTGGTCTGCAGTTTTAATGTATTTTTGTATATGTATGGTGCTGAAATATTTTGATCAATTTTAAAATTCTACCAGACAACGTCCAAATATTTCGATTCAGATTAATATATTTATTCGCTATTTTTTTAAACCAAAAATGCATTACATCTCGTTAGAACGAGCACATAAATGTATGGTAAAAATGAGACATAAGGTATGTAAGTATGTGAATTTGTATATTTCTGAGATAATTAAGAAATTAATAGCTATCTCATTTCATCAAACCTGTCATGTCTTTTGATGGAAACCACGTCAACCACTAAACACCCCACAAGATAAAATATCTTCAAATGAACGTGTCCTAATAAAATGCATTAGTCTCCGGTGTCTTTGAGTCAAAAGACACCATCTACAATATCGTTGAGCTCGTTCCAATGAGGGGTCACGGGATTTGATTTTGTTGATTTTTTTAGAGAAATAAGGGTTTTTTCAACTGATAAATTTGTAAATTACGTGGGAGGATGCGGCAAATTAGTAAAGTGTTCATGAAGTTATTACAGTTTAGAATTGTAAGATAAATCTATCATCACCATAATGTCTAATCATCCAGGATCTACTCCCGTCGAGGCCACTTTCCGAAAAACTTTACAGTTTTCAGTCCAGTGTCGCGGTGCTAGGGCGATGCCTAATTGAATTGCTGCTTGACATAGGCGATATAAATTAAAATCAAGTATGGCTCAGAAGTTCCAAGTAATGAAGATAATAGCTCAGTCTTCGGTCCAGTCCGCAATTATATTATAGCTACAAAGCGCTTTTAGCAAATGTAAATGTATATATATATTCCAATCTTTGTAATAGTGGAGTCTGAATTTAACATAAGAATGTGTTCGCTTGCCGTGCTTGTAGTTGGCAGGTATCGTCATCTGTTCAGTTTACACCCTGGTTGGCTTCCTGCTTTTTCTCTTCATAAAGTATAATTCTCTTCTTGTTCTTCGACATCTCCCACTTTAATGAGCATAGTTTAAACAATATATAATAAACAATATATACGCAACTTTTTTTATTATTATTGATTCCGTTATATTGTAAATGTTGTATGTGGAAACGACTTTGTATAAGCTTTTCAGCTTTCTGTCGGATCCACCATTTACTACGTTGTATAATTTATGTTATCTTGAAATATTTTGAATAAATATTGGTCAAACTCAATTCAAGTAGTTACATCTTTCATTAATTGAGGTTTCGGTGTTTAACCCTTTTACTGCTACGCCCACTTTAGCCATATATGGTGGACCTCTATGTACGCCTGTATGTGAGGAAATTTAATAAAATTTATAACATACCCGAAACTCTATCATCTGATTAATTGTTGGAAAGGGCTCTCTGATCCCTTTCCAACAATTACTCAGATGGTAGGTTTGATCTGCACTGACCAGAACGTACAGATAATCATCATGCAATAAGTGACAGTATTCTTTTTTTGGCAGCGTAAGTGTTAAAAGCTGGGTCCATAGACCATTATCACCATAATATTTATGTACAAAATGTTGTACATGAACATAATGGTGATAATATATATTTAAATTAAATTTAAATTTAAATGTTCTCACCATTAAAGTTCTGTCCATCCCACATATCTGACGTAGTTTTTACTATATTAGCCATCTGTTGGAAGAAATCTTTCTCGTTTCAAGTAAAGTTCAATACTGAATGTGCCACTCTGGAGTAGTGGAGACCCTGGAACATTTTCTCTTGGAATGCCCACAGTATATACCTCATAGAATAAAATTTACTGGAAGAATAATGCAGAAGTGGGGTGAAGAAACAAAGGATAGATGGCTGAAGGGGGACACGAGGGAGAGGGTAGGAATGCTTATTGAAGAAATTGAAAAAAGAGGAAGTGAGGGACCTATTAAGCAGTTATATCTGAATGCTGGGAGGAGAGGAGGGGAAGAGGGGGTGGGGTGCAGGGGGAATGATGGCCTTCTCTTATGAGGACCGCGACAAATCAGCGGCTGGCCAAAGAGTTATTATTATTACTGAATGTTGTGGTGTTGACACGAACAGCAAAATCATTTTATATATTCAAGGGTTGACACGGCGTCTGTGAGTTAATCATTTCAATGTGTCAATTGTTAACAGATTTCAATCTATCTGCAATGCCAATCATCTGCCAACAATTAATTAGTTTGCAGATTTCTAAACGACAATGATGAATTGTTTTGATAGACAATTAACAACTTTTTTCGAATACTGTGGAAAACAATTTTGACAGTGCTCATGTACATGATTTTAAGAACAACATAGCCACGACAGAGTTTGTCTATATTTGAAGCAGTGCAGTCAGCTCACGTGCTTTTCACATCCTAAAAAAAGCAAAGGGAAACACCGGGTCGAAAGGCAATTTCAATTGATAGACCTGTTGAAACTCGATTATCTTAATTATTTGGTGAATCTCCCCGAACAGCCGATGGTGTAAAGTAATGTTCCTGCGAATTTTCAACTCAAATATCAAAACGGGGTGGATGGTCCAAGTGAGGGAGCTAGTAGAGAACTACTCATTGGAGATCTCGGACCCTGGACGTTGGGGCAAACCAGGGTAAAAAAATCGTCAGAGAAAGGGTCATGGAGGATTGTAACCGTATTTGGCGAGAGGGGGTCAAATCAAAGAGGTCTTTGGGTGGCCTGCGTGATAAAGAGATGCCAGGTTTTGAAGAGTACCTTGATGGCACCTTTGGGGGTCAGCAGTGCTGTTCAAGCTGAGGTCGCCATCCTTGGAGCTGAAGGGGAAAAATTGGGAAAGACGGTGAAAGGGAGTGCCAGATGTGTAACTTGGGCATGGTGGAGACCCTGGAACACTTCCTTCTAGAATGCCCAAAGTATCAGTCTAAAAGAATGAGATTCACTGGGAGTATAATGGGGAAGTGGGGTGGGAGAATGAAGGACATGTGGTTAGGGGGAGACTCAAAGGAGAGGGTTAATGTGCTAATCGGAGAGATTGGGAAGAATGGGGCAAGAGATGTCATCAAGCAGTTCGTCTCCGAATGTGGGGAGGAGAGGAGAAGCGTGGGGAACAGGGAGGCAGCTGGGAGTACAGGGATAACCAAGGCCTTCTCGTCCGAGAACCGCGACAAATCAGCGGCTGGCCAAAGTGTTATTATTATTATATTATTACGTGGAAGCTGAAAGTGACCTGTCCTAGCCGCGAGGCAAAACTAAGAATTATGACTGATGGTATTACCATAAACGGCAAGAGACATTGAAGCGGATGACTGTCGGTCCACATCCTCCTCCAAATCAATGCCACAAGTGACAGAAATTTGGACACGTAGCCAACAAAACGTAGAGGGACTTTGACCTGTATGAAATGCGGAGGTAACCACCTAACAAGAGCATGCAATTCCGACTCCCCCTCTTGTCCTAACTGTAAGGGCAGTAATCTTAGTAACTATCGTGAGTGCTCCCATTATAAAAAAAGTCAAAACGAATATTGAACTAAAAAATCTAAACTTGAAAAAACCGACAACGCATCCTCCCCCCCCCCCCCCCCCCCCGCACAATATGCTCCCTTGTCGCGGGAGCACTTTACTCTATTCTAACTAAACATGTCAGCGCTAATCTGTCTGACATCTGCCACGATGTAAGCCGTTCAGCGTCACGACGTTTCAAAACACAAATCTCAGAATCTCTAAATAAAGCCGCTATCAAATAAATTGCCGCTACTTCTACAAAAACAAAAAAAAACCGCGACTAATCTCCAACCTTAATCATGGATAATCTTCAAATAGCTGCGTGGAACGCTAGAAGCTCATAAAGCTTACTGCTGAATCCTTTCAACAAATCTCGTTCTTGATTCATTACTTTAATGCATACCATTGTACTGCGCACTCTGTATGACAATCTTGTTGTAGTTTATTATATGTATGCTTCATACTTTTTTCATGAATAAATATTGTTTAAATTAGAAGCGTTAACAATAAAAAAACACTCCAAAATGAGCCGATATTTCGAAAATGCAGACATTGTATGTATCTGTGAAAGTTATCTAAACAAAGATAAAAACTTCTCACTCAGTGGCTTCAACGTTATTAGAAGAGACCGACAGCTCACAAAAGGCGGCTGTGTTGCTCTTCTAAATAAAGCAGAACATCAAAACTAAAACCATAAAAACTGATCACCTCGATGCTGAGGTGATTGCAACTGAAATCACAGCTGACAATAAAAACATCGCGATTGTTTTGTTATTACAACGACCCAAGCAAAACTGTTTCTGACACAGTCTTTGAATTTTTTTTATGAGGAAATACAAAACACTGCATTTTGTTCGGCGACCTCAATGCCAAACACCTGTACTTTGGCTGTAATAAAACCAGCCCAAACGATGAAGCCCTCCTCGAAATCACCAAACAACATAACCCTGCGCGTGATTATGATGAACGACAACTCAGCAACATACATCAGCAGCAACCCACTATTCCCCATCCGAAATCCTTGATCTAATAATCACCAGCGACTCCCTGATTAAATCATGTCGACAATCACTGGGTCGGCGATGATGATCTAGGCAGCGACCACACCCCGGTTCATGCCTCAATAAAACTAGGCAATGGCCCCCTTCGCCCCCCCCCCCCCACCTCACTCTCGCGCAGGAATTTTAGAAAAATCAATTCGAACCTCTACCGCGACATCATCGATGTCAAACTCACAAACACCTCTTCAAATGCAACTGAAACCTCGAAGCCCAATGCGAGGGCATAGAAAAAACCATCAACTCTACCTTTAATGAAACTATGCCCAAAAGAAGAAGTACGCCCCTGGAGAAGCACGATCTCGGGCGACACACTTTCATTAATCAAAACCAAACGGAAAGCTCTTCGAGCTCTTTAAAACCAAAACTGACCCCGGTAAGAAATCTGACCTCAAAAAAACATACAACCGCCTTCATGGCAAAGGTTAAAGAAGTCCTCCAAGCTGAAAAACAAGCCAACTGGGAAAGGCAACAGCCAAACTAAACGGGGTCCAGGATGCTAAAAAAATTGGGACTCTTTCAAAGCCCTAACTGGGCAAAAAAGAACAAAGGCCGCAAAGCCGCAGCCAAACCTCTTAAAAGGGAAGACGAGGGGTGCAGGTGGGGGAGAGTGGGGATACAGAGGCGTGCAGACAGTGTATTATGAGGTATGGTGGTGGTCGGGCCCATGGAAAGTAGTGGGGTATGTGCGAACTGCAGGGATATTTTACAGTTGTTAGAGAAGTGTGTTGGATTCGAGCGGGAGATTGCAGAGCTGAGAGGGGAGGTTGGGGAGGGCTGGTGTATCTGGAGTTGCCCCCGTGGAAGGCTACCTATGATGGTGAGATGGAAGGTGGGTGGAAGGTCGAGCAGGAAACCGGAAAGCAGGGAACGTGGGGAAAGAATGCTTGATGTGGGAGGTATAACTGAGGAGGGGGGTTCTAGTAGGAAAATTCGGAAGGTGGTGTCAGGACAGGGCTGCGTAGAGTCGGGAAGCCAGAGTCGGCGTAAGGCTGCCAAGGTTGCTAGGCGGTGTATAGAAAACAGGTTTAGTGTTTTAGATTCTGATACCTCTGGGGTATAATAGTGAGGGGGGAATTGAAGGGGGTGATACCACTTTGGATAATAGTGAGGGGAATTTGAGGGGGGCGAGATGGTTGTTGATGTTGATAGGCCAGATGGGGTAAGGAGGGCGGTGAAGAGAAAGAGGGAATCAGAGGCATGCAAAACGAAGGGAGTTGCAGATGATATAGGAACTGGGGCCAGAAGAAAAAAATTAGTTGTAGCGGGGAGCAGCATTGTACGTGGGATTGACAATGTTGTTTGTGGCCCTGATAGTTTAATCGAACAGTCTTGTGCTTTCTAGGGGCGACGGGGGGGGGGGGGGGGGGGGATCTGATGGACCCGGGTAGATAGTATTGTGGCAGGGTCAGGATCGGAACCGGTAGTGGTGGTCCATGTGGGGACCAACAATATCAGGGATTGAAGGTCAAGTAAGTTTGGTGGAGTCGTATAGAGGTTCATTCAGGAAAACTGCTAAGTAG